>JAQZBX010031560.1:0-26267 GCA_029593785.1 Cabassous unicinctus | reverse complement strand
CTTGGTTTCTTGATAAAAGCAAAGAATGTGGGGCCACCCTTAATGAAGCACAGACTTCTCTATGGCCACAAATGATTCACATTCATCTCCTAAGGGAAGTCCTTTCTCCCTGTCCCATTTTGGCACCAGGCTCAGGCTTGAGGTCCAGGTTGTCATCTCTACATCTGGTCTAGATACAGACAAGGCTCCTTGGGTGCAACTCCTTTGGTGGCGCTCATCTAAACTAGCTTACTTTAAAGACAACGCTTAGTGTAATGAAACAATCACCACCAGGTCTCATCTCACATGATTCTTTGGGCTGGCTGGGCTCAGCCGGCTGGTTCTTCTGCCCCACATAGTATTGGCTGAGCTACAGTCATCTGAGGGGTTGTCTGGGCTGAGACATTGAAAATGGTTCACTTGTATGGCTGGTAGCTGGTGTTGGCTGTTGACTGGGAGCTTGGCTAGGGCTATGGAGCAGAGTTCCCTAGTTTTCCTCCAAGTGGCCTCTCTACATGGATTGGGCTGCTTGCATCTTGGTGGCTGGGTTTCCAAGAGCAAAATTGAAAGTTGCAGGTGTTAGGGCCTGATCTCAGAATTTACAAAGTGTCATTTCTGTTACATTTTATTGGTTAAAGCATATCAGAGAGCCAGTCAGGATTCAAAGAACAGAAGAAGACGCCATTGCTTGATGGAAGAAATGGCAAAGAATTTGTAGTCATCTTTAATCCACCACACTGACCTGCTAGTAAATCTTATCAGTTTTACGTTCAAAATATATATTTAAGTATAACATTTTCCCCTACATCCACCTATCACCCTAATCTGAACCACCATCATCTCCAGCTTAGACTATTGCAATGGCCCCCCAGCTGTGCTTCCTGCTTCTTCCTCGTCTTCTTTACACAATCTTCACATAGCACACTCATCTGGGGATTGGCTGGGGCATTGCTGCTCTCAGCTCAGATCAGCTGGCCCTGCGCTCGGCTGAGGTTTGGCTTCAGACCTGCTCCACACGTTTCCTCATTCTGGGACCATGGGCTCCATGTTCTCATGGTGAATGGCAGAAGTTCAAGAACCATTTAAAGTGTCTTTTCACTTCATGCCTACTCACATTGCATTGGCTGAAGCAAATCACTTGGCCAATTCCAGTATCAGCGAGGTGGAGAAGATGGCAAGGAGTGGGGAGGAGTCATGGAAAGGCAGGCGAGGAAAAGGAGAATGTGGGCGAATGGTATAATGTACCCCAGTGCCACTTTAAGATTTGTTCCAGCAGTCAGTGCTGGACTGATGCACAACATGTCTACACATTTCTGTCCGTGCATGTTTTCCCTGTGTTTTTATGTCTCTATCTCTAATATCAGTGTCACCGAGCATCACGGTAGGGAGATAGATGCACAACTTTACCCATTGACAGTTTACTAGAAGGCCATATGTACACAGAACCTGGAGAATGTTTGTGCTATTTGACCTAGTAATCCCACTTCTTGCTAATTTTTAAAGAATAGAGACAAACATTTCCACGCCAGCAGGTTCTTGGCAGCATTGTTTATAATAGGAAAAATCTGGAAACCGCCTCCTTGTCCTTGCTGTCTGTCCTCTTTGGCCTTTTCCTTCTCCTGAGTGTCTAGACTTTCTTGCAACACATAATCGAGTACAAGAACTCCTGAGATGCCAGATTTCCTTGACTAATTTTTTTATTTGTTTATTTGCTCGGTCAAGGCATTTTTTTTGAGCCTCTGTACTGTACACTGGGTATAAAGAAGTCTAGTAGGCTACATGGACTTACAGTTTAAAGTGAGGCAGACCTTTAATAACAACAAATAGTAAAATATATAATGGTACTTATGTCTTTCTATAAAGGAAAGAATAATGTGCAGTAAAAGAAAACGATGGGGTGTTACCTAGAATGTGTGGTCAGGCAGCCCTCCCCAAGGCGGCCACATTGAAGCAAACTCATGAAAGTCAAGATGTTTCCAGCCATGATCAGACCATGGGAAAAGCATTCCAGGCAGAGGAACAGAATATAGGAAGGTCCTGAGTAGGAGAGACCTTGGTGGATTGGGGAAACTGAAAGTCTCCAGAAGCTTGGTGAGAGATAAGCTTGGAAAGGCTGGCTGGAGTGGGCCACGTGGGCTGGGCTGGACCATGCAGGATGGGCTGGACCACGCGGGCTAGGCTGGACTATTTGGGCTGAGCTTGGAGAGGTTGGCTGGGCTGGACCACGTGGGCTGGGCTGGATCGCGCAGGATGGGCTGGACCACATGGGCTGGGCAGGACTACGTGAGCTGAGGTTGGAGAGGTTGGCTGGGCTGGACCACGTGGGCTGGGTTTGGAGAGGATGGGCTGGACCATGTGTGTTGGGCTGGACCACACAGGTGGGCCTCAGTGAGGCAATGGTGCTTTATTCAACATATAATGTAAAACCACTGAAGGTTTGAAGCATGGTCCTGCTTAAGCTTGAGCAACGCCACTTTGGCTACTTTTGGACAGTGGCTGGGAGTGTGTAAATGGAATGAAAAGAGAGGCAGAGGGAGACCCGGTGAGAGCTCGCAGGAGTCTAGAAAGGGGTGGAGGTAGCTTGGATGAGTATGGTGGCAGTGGAGTAGCACGGTTGCTAGATTGAGGGGATGTGTGCAGAGGACTGTGGTCATTACTGGCAATTCCCTTTCATCTAATGACCCTTCCATCCAAATCAGGTAAAACTGAGCATTGTCCAAGATCTGGCCTCAGAGAAGGGGGGCCACCACAGAACAATGGAAAACAAAGTACCTATTTTCAGCTTTTGAGTTACAAAATGAAGTTTTGAAACCTCCCAGATGAGTCCTTGAGGAAAGGCTTTTGTAGTCCTAAAAGACTGGATTTCGAGCACCCAGCATTAATAAACATGCTCTGTGCCATCAACAACAGATTTGGGAAACACGCATAATGAACATGAGCCAACTTTGCTCTGCAAAGGACTCACCAAAGGTGAAGGGTCAGTTTTAGAGTCCAGAGCGTTCTGAGCCTGGACCAGCAAGACAGCATAGCCAAGGAAGACCTTTCCAGAGCCTCTGTGCCTCCCGCCCCTCAACTTAGACCCACTCAGGACTCTAAGTCAGCAAGCTGAAGATGGAAGTCCTTCCCCAGCTGCCCACACTTGACCCTTGTTTTAGTTTCTCTGGCTGCTCAAGCAAATACCATGCCATGGTTTGGCTTAAACAATGGGAATTTATTAACCCATGGTTTTGAGGTTAAAAGAAAGTCCAGTGTAGTAACATCTACCTCACAGATTGTTCTGTGAATCGAGAGGCTATATGTAAACATTCCCAGCACAGGGCTGGAGACACACAAAGGCTTTTACATATTCCATTTTATGGCTTTGTAAGCACCTAGAGATCAGAAGAACTTACGCTGATGTACAGGTTGTAAGAAACCAAGGAATATACCCCCATATGAAAGAAGTTTCAAGTGGAAGAACCAGGATTGTATCTGTTTTTTCTGATTCTAAAACCATACCCTTAACCATTGTGACAGTCATTTTCAGGATTTTGCAGTCGTCTCTAACAGAGAACAGAAATAGAGATAAGGGAGGGGGGATCAGGGACGTAGGGAGCGGCCAAGCTTAAGAGGCCCCTAATGAAAGCTGTACCGTATTGTCTTAAATATTTAAGACACCCAAGAAACATATAGATACACACACATGCTCACACACTCACACACACACACACACTGATATAGTACCTCCAAAAGAGTATCAAAATAATAATCATTATGGTAATATATCAAGATGATTACTATTTCAGTATTGTTTGTTAAAACAATATAGAATATTGGTTGAAGAAATTGGAGAAGAAAAGTCAGAATAATTTAAAACCTAACTTTGACTCTGCCCTTCATTTGCTGCCTGATTTTGGGATTGATACATCTCCATGTTTCCAATTGCTGGTGTGTAAAATAAGAAGAAAAATAATAAAAATAGCCACCCCCCCAAAAAAAAAAAGAGTCCAAATCAAGGCATCACTAGGGTGTTGCTTTCTCCCCGAGGACTGTGGCTTCTGGGCTGGCTGCCAGAAATCTGTGGTCTCTGGCTGCTCTGCCACATGGCAATGCACATGGCGGCCTCTCCAGGCCGCTCCCTTCTCTTCTGGGTTCCACTGAATTTCAGCACAGGCTTCTCTGCCTGTGGCTTCCTCCCTCTGTCTGAATTTCATTTTGCTTATAAAGGACTCTAGTAATAGGATTGAGACCCATCCTGATTGAGGTGAGTTACACCTTAACTGAAGTAACCGCATCACAAGGTCCTACTTACAGTGGATTCATACCCTCAGGAATGGGTTAATACCTAAGAAATGCTTTTCTGGGGTACAAAGAGCTCCAAACTACCGCACTCATTTTGGCCTAATTTGTGCTCACTCTTGGGGACTTAGCTTTGTTTTCACTTCTTCTAGGAACCCTTTTCTAATCTCTCAAGAGCCAGGGGTCACTTCTAAGGGCTTCCCAAGTCCCTGGTACAGTGAGATATATGCCCTGATATATCTTATTGTGCTATAATTGCCTATGGATGTGAGTGTGTCCTTCTCTAAATTCCAGTCCTCAAGGACGGGGACTCTGCCCTGCAGAACATGAGGGATTGCAACACTTAGATTTTAATTAATTAGTTAACTAATTAATTAAAAATATATTTTTAAAAAAGTGAGTAGTAGAAGTGGGAGTGATTAAATGAATTATGGTACATTCATGTCATCAATAGTAGGTGATCAATTAAAATTATCCTTACAAAAATATTGAGTGGCACTGGAAAATTATTATATATAAAAACATTAAAAGTGTTTACTTTTATACTAGTACACATTTACCAGAATGGTTAAAATTAAAAAGACTGTCACCAACACCGAGCATTGCCAAGGTTGTGGAGCAACTGGAACTCTTATCTATAGTTGTTGGGAATGGAAATTGCTTTTCTAAAAGGGTCTGGCAGTTTCTCACCCTATGAACCAGACCTTCCACTTGTAGGTATTCATCCAAGAGCAGTAAGGCCATATGCTCACAGAAGGCTTGCACAATAAGGTCAAACAATGTGATGGTTCACTTTACGTGTCGCCTCGGCTGGGCCAGGGTGCCCTGTTGTTTGGTCAAACACGGGTCTAGATTTTTCTGTGGAGGTATTTTGTAGATGGGATCAGCATCTACAATCAGTTGACTTTAAGTAAAAGAGATGGCCCTCCATAATGTGGGTGGGCCTCATTCAAAAAGTTGAAGGCCTTAAGAGCAGAAACCAAGGTTTCTCATGGAAGAAGAAATTCTGCCTCAAAATCACACTATCAACTCCTGTGTGAATTTCCCATCTGCTGGCCTGCCCTATAAATATTGGAATTTCCAGTCCCCAGAATTGTGTGAGCCAATTCCTTAAAATAAATCTTTTTACCTCTCTCCATATATGTCCACGCATATGCATATCTCTTATATTATTATACGCACACACATCCTATGCATTCTGTCGCTTCTGTTTCTCTGGAGAACCCTGTGTTTTAGTTTGCTAAAGGCTGCCAAGGCAGTATTCCAGAAATGGGCTGGCTTTTACAATGGGGATTTCTTAACTTATAAGCTTACAGTTTCAAGGCTGAGAAAAATGTCCAAATCAAGGCATTATCAGCAGATGCTTTTCCCCTGGGCTGTGGGTGATCAGGCACACGGCTCTCTGCCATCTCCTCCAGGCTCTGTTGCTTTCATCTTCTGGCTGCCTCTGGCTTTCTCTCTGCTCCTGTGGCTTCTCTCTCCTGGGTCCCGTTGATTCCAGCTTCTGGCTTCCGGGGCTTCCTCTTCCGGCTTCTAGGAGTTTTTCTCTTTGTGTCTCTGCATGATTCTCCCATTTATAAAGGACTCCAGTAAGAGGATTAAGATCCACCCTGGGTCACGCAACCTAATCAAAGGTCCTTCACTGAAGTAATTTAATCAAAACTTCCCACTTACAATAGGTTTACACACAGGAGTGGATTAATTTAAGAGCATAATTTTCTGGGGTCCACAAAAGACTCAAACTACCACAGATTGGAAAATGTTCAGTGTGTCATCAATGGGAAAGTGGATGAACAAATTGTGGTGCATCCACACAGTGAAACACTGTTCACTAATGATATATACAACAATATGGGTGAACCTCAAAAACACTAGGATGAGTGAAAGAAGCCTTGTCCCAAAGAATATTTACTTTATGATTCCATTTAGATAAATTCTAGAACAGGCAGAAGTATTCTCTGGTAGAAAAAAATCATCCCACAGGTTGCGTCTGGGGGAGTGTGGGTGGGGGTCATCTGGGAAGGGTGACAGTAATAGTCTGTATCTTGATGGGAATGTGGATTCCACAGGTGTATGTATGCATTTGTCAATACACAGCAAATACGCACTTGAAATTTGTGCGTTGTATATAAATTTTACATCAAAATGAAAAAAAAAACAACTAATGACCTCTAGTTACTGATGAGCAGGTTGAGGTAAATCATGCCTACAACTGTAAATCATGTCTACAATTTACTTTGAATTGCATAAGAAAAGAACCTAGATAACTAGTGGATGGCTGAGGGGGTGGCTAGACTGACAAGGGACAAGGGGAGCACAGCCAGATGTGAATGGCAGGACACAGGTGGGGAGGCTCTGGCACTTACCGTGGATTTGTTTTCTTTGGCTGTTGGAACAAATGACTGCAAACTGGGTGTCCTGGAGCCATGGAAGTTCACTCTCTGGAGTCAGCTCCGTGGGGCTGAGAACAACGTGTGGGCAGGGCTGGGCCCTCTGAGGCTCTAGGGGAGGAGCCGTCCTTGGCAGTTCCAGGCTCGGTGGCTGCTGGCATGCCTCGGCTTGCGGCTGCGTCAACGCCAGTCTCTGCCTCCATCTTCACATGGCCTCCTCCTCTCGCCTCTCTCTTACCAGGCCACTTGACTTGCATTCAGGGCCCAGCTACACAATCCAGGGTCATGCTTCATCTCAAAATTCTTAACTTAATCACACTTGCAAAGACCCTTTTTCCAGATAAGGTAATGGTGACAGGTTCTAAGATTAGGTTCTCCTATCTTTAGGTGACATTGTTCGGCTCACTATGTACTGTCAACTTCTTTCTGTTTTGCTGTCTGATTGACAATTTTCATAATAAAATGTTGGGTAGAAAGTGGTTATCTCTGGATGATAAATTGCAGTCAACATTGTACATTTTTTAATGTAAATTTTTTCTATGATGAGTATGGGTTATTTCTATAATAAAATTGCTATTTTAAATATTAAATTTTAAGGGGGGTGGGGTTCATACCTTTGACCCAGTACTCCCACTTTTGGGTAAAGAGAGAGAAAACTTTATGCACAAAGATTTCCATGACAGTCACCCAGAATAAGCAGGAAATAGCGTTGTGTCTTAAACGGAGGAGAATGCTTGCATCGGTTGTGCCACAACAGAATGTGACGGCATGAAAATGCAAAAAGCAGGTTTCAAAAGAGCTTTAAAACAGCATGGAAAAGCACGACCTGAACGTGAAAATTCAATAGGCATTCTTAGAGATTTTATAGGTGCCAAATTTCCCATAATATAAATATCTGTTGCATTTATATTTAGAAAAAGTGTTATAAAAACGTCACTTCTTGGAGGGCCGCCCTCGTCTTTCTGACCCCCCCGCCCCCGCCCAGGGCCTGGTCCTCGGGTCTCAGCTGGGCTGAACTTCCCCCGGGAAGGGCATCTTTGGCAACTCCCAGCTAAGCTGCCTGTAGTCCACAGTTGATCTTTGGGTCAGTTGCACTTTCCTATTTGGGGGAAAGTGTTTTCCTGCTTGCTTGAGGCCAACCTCCAGGTTCCACTGCTCCGTCCAGCAAATTTCCTCGTTTCTGGTCGCCACGCGATGGGCCCAGGCTGCTGGCCACCACCACGTGAACCCGAGGAGAGCATTAAGCGTGAGGACCTCCCTGCCAAGACAAACTAGCGGACAGAGGTTCTGGTCTTGGGGTGGCTTGGCTTGTGGGGTCAGGCATGGGCTGTCCAGGTGGAGGGCCAGAGACGGTGGTCTGGCGGTGCTGGGGAGACGCGAGCATGTCCCGTCAGTGGGTGGGGGAGGCCCTGCCGGCTGGGAAGCTGTGGACAAGCAGGCACAGCCCCTTCCCACATGTGGGCCCTTCCTGCTTTGACGACACGTTTCCCATCTGGAAGGAAATCAGGCCATGGAAAATTCTGCCTCTGACTGCAAGCTGTTTGCCCAAATGCAGCGGCAGCAGCAGGACAAGCTCGGTCCCCGGGGGAGCCACGGCGCTCCCCGAGCCGGCCATGTGAATCCTTTCAAACATGAAAAGCGGGACACTGGCCTCTGGCCTGTTTCTCGAGCCTTTGAATTAGTGAGTCGTCTGCCAAGAACGTGTTCTGAATGGCTGTTTTGCGTGGCAGGGGATAGTTCTTTGCAGATTCCGAGTCTAGATTACTACCAGAAAACGCAAAGCGTCTGGTGGTTTTGTAAGTAAACCTTTCCAGGCTTAATTGCGGGGCCCACGTGGCTTTCCGAACAACAAAGTGCACATTTGAGCTATTGATTGAGAGAGCGGCTGATGCAAAAGCAGCACCCTGTGTTAGCTTGGGCTTCCCCCAAAACAGCCCCCGCGAGGAAGACGTGGAGGCAAGTGGTTTCGTTGCGAGGAGGTCCCCAGCGAGGAGGGGGCAGCGAGATGGGGCAGGGAGGAGAGCCGGCAGGGGGTGGGCAGCGAGCCCGGAAGTGCAACAGGCAATCGCGTGCCAGATGACGCCCGACTCAAGCTCAATCCGCTGGCTCAGTTACGGAGCACCAGTTACCTGCTCGGCAACATCCTGGGGGCTGGCAACGGGGAACCAACACCATCAGACCTCAGCGCACCTGAAGCTTCCATCCTAGTGGGGATAAAGGCACTGAACAAGCACATAAACATGTAGACCACACAGTAAGCCAGAAGGCAACAAATGCTACAGATAAAAGAAAAGAAAAAACTAGAGAGGAGTTGGGGGGCAGGAAGGCTAGTGGAGGGGGTGCAGCTGCAGTGTGAGAATGGGGTGGGGGGCCCACCAAGAAGGAAGCCTTTGTCCTGGGTGGATTTGGGGCCATCTGGGCACGGCCACTGTTGCAGCATCTCCTGGGTGGCCCAGTGGCACCTGGCTCCATCCCGATAGTCTCCTGCTCCAAGTGGGACCAGGAGCTTGGGTCTCAGACATGGCCCTTCCTTGAAGATTCACCTTTCATTTGTTCTTCAATGGTGCCCCATAACAATTATACTGAAGTGTTCACTAGTTCATCTTAAAGTTGGGTCTACCTGAGAGCAAGCAATCTGGTTAAGCCAGGGTGTGTCTATGCAGGTCTACGGAGCAAAGCTTCATGGACCAGCCCCCTCTCCTTGTCCCCTCTCCCTCAACCACGAGCTGGACATTTAGGTCCTTGTGCTGGCTTGTAGCTCTGTACCCCAGAAAAAAACATGTTCTTAAACTTACTCCCTTCCTGTGGGTGTGGACCCATTCTAAATGGGATCTTTTGATGGGATGACTTCAGTTAAGATGTGGCCCAGCTGGTTTGGAATGGGTCTTAATCCTATTACTGGAGGCCTTAATAGGGAAGCCACAGAGAGAGAAGCCACAGGGAGAAGGCACGGGGAGAAGCCAGAAGCTGGAAGTCAGTGGAACCCAGACAAGCCAGGAGAGGCTGCCATGTGCTTCGCCATGTGACAGAAGAGCCAGAGAGCAAGGGTTGCCAACAGCTAGCCCCAGAACACTACCATCTTCTGGGAGAAAGCATCACCTCGATGACACCTTGATTTTGGACTTCTCCCCCCCTCAAAGCATGAGTCAACAATTCTCATTGTTTAAGCAACTCATTGCATGGTATTTGCTTTAGCAGCTGGGAAACTAAGGCAGTTCTGCCACGGAACACAGCAACATTGACAATGTTCACCTTTTCAGCTGCAATACTTTGGATGTATGATTGTAGCCGATGTCGGATCTTTTCCTTAATTCAAATTGTTGCGGTTCCAGCTGTAAACAGTGGGCATCGTCTGAGGGATGTTGACTCTTGAATTCCCAGCCCTCTGGAATTCCCATCTGGTGCTGGGTCTGGAGGACCCTCTTGGACAAGTGTAGCAGAGTCAGAGTCTTGTGTCAGATGTGTGTACAAGGGACACACACATCCAGAGGCACTGAGACCCCCACACTTTGAGGATTGGGGGTCTCATGCATGAGGCTCCTTTTGTATGAGGACAAGAGGTCGATCTGTCACAAAACAGTGACAGAGGAATTGACTGCCAGCAACAGAGGCTGTCCGTATCTGAGGTTTTCTATCTCTGGGCTTCGAGAACCTGAATGACAAGTGCCTGGGGGCAGGAAGCAGACTGCACCCCAATCTGCAGGCATGTTTAGGGTTTGTTTAGAACCCCCAGAAACGGTCCTTCTTTGGTGAGAAAGGATTCCAGATAATGTCGATTCTCATGATTAGCCATAGCTGTGTTCTGTAAAGTCGCCACGGACACTGAATTAGCCAGTTTGGAACCATTGCTCGTTGGGGAAATACAAGGCTAAGGTCGTGAGAATTCTGATCACATTTCATCAGTCGGTCAATACAGAACCTTGTTTTATGTGTGTTTCTGTTAAAAGTTGTATCTTTTGCTCCCTTCTTAAATTTGCATACAGTGGCTCCCTAGGAAGTTCCTTGTTTTTCAAGCCCCTTGGAGACCAGTGCCATGAATGCAACCCCAGCTAGAAGCGCGGCTATCACCCTCAGAACATTTTAAAGCAGCACTGAAGCATTGTTTACGGCGTGGGGGCTGAGACCAGGAGGCAGAGGAAGCCTTGTTCCACCTTGTTCCGTCTCGCGGGGGATGGGAGTGCTTGGCTGGGTGGTGGCAGACTCAAATCCTTCCCCTGCACTGGGCACGTCCACCGTGAATGACCACAAGTGACTGTGAACGTGGAATCTGCAAATAATGAGGACCGACTGTAGCTGTTTAGTGTGAAACCTTTTACACTAAATATTGTCCTCAGCAAGCTCAGAGGACTCCACTCTCCAGAGCAAAAGTCCAAACCAACAGCTTGACTTCAGCACCGGGGGCTCCAGTTCTGACTTTTCGCGGGGACTGTCTGTTCTTTGGGTCTTGCAGACCCTTCTTTGGGGAGGGCGCGGCTGGCTCCCTGCCCTGGCAGCACCCACCTGGAGGACGGGTGCCGAGCCCTCCGCCCACAGCTGCGGCCATCCAGAAGGGCACTGCCATCTAACTTGCTCAAAGGCAGCTTCGGCCAGCAGTGGTGGGGCTGCCCAAAGGCACTTCTGTCCTGGGAGACTCAAGGCAGCCGGGCCCAGTCCTCTGAGACCCAGCAGGTGGCACGCGGCCTTGCTGCAGACCCGCCTGAGTCTCAGCTCCAGGGATGACCACCCAGGTTTCCTTTCTGATGCGCATGCTGGAACCTTCACGAGAGCGAGAGAGACTCCTCTAAGGCCCTAGCAATGAACGGGCTGCGCCCAGGAAACAAACCTACATCCTGAAACCTGGCGTCACACTGGGTGGGGACACAGGGACACAGCACAGACTGATGTTTTGCTTTTCCTTCGTTTCATTTTTAAGGTTTGCATGTAATGGCAGAGCTCTGATCTCTGAAATGCAAAAATCTTTACAGCTTAAAACCGGACAGTACACAAAACCGTGTAAAAGAAGGAGAGAGCCCTCTTCTGTCCTCTCCCTCCAGAAAGCCGACTGAGAAGGTGATGCCGCTTTCTGCCTTGGCGAGCGTCTTCTTTGGCTATCACGGAGAAGTCACCCCAAAATGGAGCTGTGTGGCCATTTTTATCCCCCTGCCGAGTTTCCTATGATGGCAATAAGTGGAGAATAAGAGGAGAAGCGTGCCACGGCTAGCAGAGCAGGCCTCCCCAGGCTTCTCTGGGCGTCTCGTTCATCAGCTGAGCTGACCCTGCTAGGGACCCAGTCCTCCCAGCAGAGCCCTCAGCTCAGAGCCCCCGAGCAGCCCTGCACCCTCCAGGGCGGGAGCCCCTTCTTTGACATCGGAGGTGCTGCCTTCCCAGCCCCCAGGCTGTGACTTCTAGGGGGGCTGAGAAGGCAGATGCTTAGTTCCCTCTAAGGAGAAGACGTGTCTTCACCTCTGTGATATACGCTCGGTCTGCATTGTCAAAACTTATCCTTGTTCGGTTGGAAAACTTGGAGCAAAGTTTTGACTGCTTTTTTCCCAAGTAAACAAAATTTATACTTCTTTACTAAGAAAATTACTTCTTAAAAAAATAGCCTTTCCTTGATGAGATGCAGGTACTTAGAGTGTGAGCTGAAAATAGATGCACGGCAGACGACCGAGTGATAAAACCCTGAGCCGGGCCCCGTCGGGCAGGGGGTCTCCATGCCCTCGGCTCTCCCGCCACGGTGAGAAGGGCGGCTGCAGCAGCACGCCAGCCTCCCCCAACGCGGGCCCCCACACATCCTGGCCAGGGGGCCTCAGGGCCCCTCCCTGTGTGCCTCCTCCTCCTCCTTTTAGCACATCTAGTATGACTAGTTCCTCTAGTGTTTCTTCTAGCACTGCTAACACTTCCTGGAGCACTTCCAGGATGGCTTCTAATAGTTCTTACACTTCACCTGGTACTCCTAGTATCACTGAGGTGTTTCTTCTAAGTACTACTTCTAGCACTTCTTGTATTACTTCTAGCACTTCTTCTAGGACTTCTAGTATTTCTTGTAGTACTTTAGTACTGCCTCAATTACTTCTTATACTTCCTGGAGTATTCTAGATCTACTTCTTGTTTCTTCCAGTACTACTTCCAGTACTTGTCGTACTACTTCTAGTGCTCTAGTACTTGTTCCAGTATTTCTAGCGCTTCTGTTACCAGCCTCCAGTTCTGCCCCATTCCTCCGTCCCTTCCACAGAGCCTCCCCGAGCACCCTCAGCCTGTGTGGGGCCCTGATCCCACCTGCCTCCCCAGCCGGGCGGCCACGGAGCATCCCTCTTTCCTCGCAGACATCGCTGTGCTGTGGTCGCTCCTTTAACTTCTCTGTCAGCAGGGCCAGCCTCGAAGAAGGGCCTGCGTCTTCTCTCTTTGAAGCCCCAGATTCAAGCACAGACCACTGCCACAGTTAGTGCTCAGCAGATGCTCGTGAGATAATCCTAGAAGGATAGAGGGTGCCCTGCTGGCCAGGCACTTTGCTAAGGACTCACACCCACATTATCTCATTTAATGCTCTTAACCGACTTATGAGGTGGGTTCTATTATTATCCCTGTTTTAGAGACGAGGAAAATGAAGCACAGAGAGGTTAAGCAACTTGCTCAATGACACACAGCTGGCAAGGTGGCATTGGGCTGTGCCATGTTCTTTTTTAAATTTAATTTTATTATTTTATTATTTTTTATTTTTAATAATATATATTTTTTATTTTTTAAAAGATACTTAGATTACATAAATGTTACACAAAAATTACAGGGATTCCCATATGCCCCACCTTTCACACCTCCCACAACCTCCCACATAAACATGTTGTGGTGGCACATCACCTGCCATGGATATACACATCCTGGGGCTTTGCCACTAAGCATGGACCATAGTTCACATTGTAGACCACACTCTCTCCCACACAGTTCTGCATGGTATATGCTGATATAAAATGGCCTATATCTGTCATTGTAATGTCATTCAGGATAATTCCCAAGTCCCGAAAAAGCCCCTGTATTACAACTGCTTTTCCCTCTCCCTGACCTCAAAGCATCCAGTGGCCACTGGCTCCACATTAATGTTGTAATTTCTTCCATTGCTTGAATCACAATATGTCTGTAACAGAATACCAGTAAGTCCACTCTGGTCCATAGCTCTCCCCCAATCCTGAGGAGTCTGGGCTGATGATGTCCACTGCACCTCCAAGCGAGAGGGGGCTTATATCCCATGGATAAGATGGATGGGATTATCCTGCCTGCAGCTGCAGACTCTCTCCATTCCCTGGGATGGCTGTTGTCCATCATCATCTCCCCGCAAGGTGTCCTGGGTGAGTCCATTGAGCTGTAGAGTAGGAGTTGCAGCTCCACTGAGATTCCGGGCCCAGATGGCACATGGGCAGCCCAAAGACTCCAGTCTCTGGAAGTACACCTACAAACTCACATATAGGTTTGAATAGAAGGGACAGATGGACCATGTGCAAGGAAGACATATTTGAGTCCAACTCTGTCACTCTCAGGACTGTGCCATGTTCGTCAACGCCTGCCTGGTACTGCCTCTGAATTGATGAATGAGTAAGACGTGAGTGAGGCAGGGGAGCAGGTGCTGGAAAATGTGTGTCGAATCACTGAATAAGAGAATTCAGGCTAATTAAGTAGCAATTGATCTAGAAATCAGTTCTGGTAGAATGTTACTCCTGATCATTGGACCACTTTGCACTGATGGACAAACCTCTCTCCGCCCAGGGGATTCTCTGGCCTGATGGCCATTCCTTTGTGTTCAAGCCTCTGTACTTCTGGCAGCTGCTGCTTCTCCGTGGATATCCCTTCCTTGCTGTGCTCACCTGCTTCAGATGAAACATGCTGCTTGCTATTCTAGGTCCGGCTCCAATTCTGCCCACTCTGTGAGTCCATTCCTAGCCTTTCCATCCTTACTTAACTCCCACCGCAGATTGAAAGAACCTCTCCCTTGGCCCTCGTGGGGGCCCTTTCAAACCTTGGTTCTAACACCTCACATCAGGGTTAGTTTCCTCGGGCTGCTGGAATCAAGTGCCATAAATGGCAGAAATGCATGATCTCCCAGTGCTGGAGGCCAGAGGTCGGAAATCAAGGTGCCGGAGGACCCTGCTTCCTAGGAAACCTGTGGGGAGGGTCCCTCCTGGCTTCGCCCAGTGTCTGCTGTTAGCAGGCCATCCTCGGCCTTCCCTGGCTTGTGGAGGCATCGCTCCCACCTCCGCTTCTGTCATCACAGAGCCTTCTCTGTGGGCCTCTGTAACCAGATGTCCCTCTCCTTACAGGGACACGAGTCACTGGGTTCAGGGCCCACTCCAAATCCAGGACGATCTCGTCCCAAGTTCCTCCACGAGCTCCTCTTGCAAAGACTCCATTCACGAATAAGTGTGCACGGAAGTTCCAGGATGACAAGAATTTTTTTTTAGGAGGTGCTGGGGATTGAACCCAGGACCTTGTACATGAAAGAGCAGGCGCTCAACCACTGAGCTACACCCGCTTTCCTGGACATGAAGTTTTGGGCACCACTGTTCAACCCAGGGCACATGGAGAACTGTGTTCCCAGGGCAGCAGACACCACTGGCTGCCACCGCACCCCACGCCGCCCCCTTCTTTGCTAACCATATCACAAATTTGCTTGTGTTCAGCCCCAGTGAGGAGTCATCCTCAGTCTAAGGCAATCGCGTGGTCCTGGCGCCTGATTTCCCAGCTGCCCTTTCAGCTAGGGGGGCCTTGCACTTGGTCTGTCCAGTGAAGTTCTATGCACTGAGGGGCTTTTGCTTCCCTAGAAAAGGGGACAGAGGTGGCTGGCGCAGTCCCTCACCACTTCCCCTTTCTTGCTGCCTGTTTCTGTAGCAGCCGCCTGCAACTGCGAAGAAACAAGCATGTGGGTAAAGTGAATTTGGTGGAATGGCTGCTGTAAATACTGGGGAGAGCAGTGCTCTCTAGGCTTCCTGGAGCAGCGAAACCTGCTCCTTGGGTTCTTGCTCTGCGTGGAAAACAGGCTCCTGCAGTGGAGAGGCTGGGTGCTCACAGAACGCGGCTGCCTTCCTGGACACTCAGCTAGACGGCGTTTCCCATGTGCCCTTGCAGCTTGGGTGGTCATGTGACTGGGCTCTAGCCAATGGGCCACGAGAGGGAATGCCTAGGGCCACTGGCAGGGGCGGCCCTGGACTCCGCCATGCGGGCGACTTCCCGAGCCTCGTCCTCGTCTGCTGCTGGGCACGGGTTACGGTGAGGTGGCACCGTGAGATGGAAGGCGCTGGCCCCCATTCCTGCTGGAGGAGCGCCTGGAAAGTTGCAAGAACAGGAAGTGAGCGCCTGTTGTGGCAGAGCTTTATACGTGGTGGGCCCATGCCCGTGTCACGGCGTGTTTATGAAAACAAGCCTGAGGCTTCCAGGCCGGGAGCTCTGCACACACGCCCCTGGCAGAGGAGTTCCCACAGGGCCGCGGTGCGCTTCCCCGCTGGGCAGGGGCCCTTCCCCGCACCTCTTGCCAAGGCCCACTGCCCTGTCCCCTGCCCTGGCTCAGCCCTCTTCCCCGACGCTGCCCTTCTGCCCCGAGCAGCTCCTCGCCTCTGAGTGCCGTGAAGGAGCCTGGGCCTCTGCCGCCCGGGGCCGGCCCCTCAGCCGCACCGAGACTCGGCTCTGCCATCTGCCCAAAGACCCCCGGCCTCGCAGGGTGGCCGTGAGGCCCACCAGAGGCAGTGCTTGCCAGGGTTTAGCTACTCGTGAGCACTCAATAAACGTGAGCCTTTCTTGGGCTGTATTATTATTAGACCTGGGGACAGGGCCCCACGGCGGCCTCCGCATCCTTCTGCCTGGCAACGCGCCCCTCCCATGACCCCGACAACCTGGTGCACCAGGAGAGGGACTTCAGGAGGCCAGTGACGGTGGGATGAAGATGATATTCAAAGGGCGCTGGTGTAGCCCAGGGCTGGCTGGCAATCCTTCTGGGGTGACCAGGCCAGTCACCGTTTGTGACTCTTGTGGGGTGGGAGAAATGGTGGTATTTCTTGGTGTGCTTGTCATCATGCCCATTTTAGAGATAAAGGAACTGAGGTTCAGAGAAGGACGTCCTGGGACCAGCACCACAGAGCCAGGAAAGGGCTCAGATGGGGGCTTGGATTCTCCCCCCCCACGCGCCTGACTGCCTCCTTCTTCACCCAGTGAGGATGGAGCAGCGTGTGCCCATGCCCCTTGGCTTCCTCTCCTGGTTTGAGGGTGACCCGTGGCGTGCTGTGTGGGGCAGCTGCCAGGAGAGGGGGTGCACCGTGACCCCAGAAGAAAGCCCCATGGACGGGCCCAGGCGGGGACAAAACGCGTTAGCACCACGACCAGTGGAAGGGGAGCAGCCGTGAACACGTAGCGGGCTCTGCGCCCACCTGTTTATTCCCGATAATAATCCCTCACAAATCCAATCAGAGCTGCTTCCTTAAACGAAATCAACCCAACAAAGTGCGTGCCGGCTGAATCCCCACCAACGTGTGGTTAATCTTTTTTCTGTTTTAAGAAACAGCTTTCAAGTGTTCTTAATAAAACATTTATATATATCATGCAGGGTGCAAATAAGCATTTTAATATAATTGGAAGAATGCAGAGAATTGTAAAAAGTTATGGAAGTTCTACTTCTGATTGGCGAGGACTCAATAAAGGCCTGTTTGATGTGCTGTCATTTACAGGCGTGCGAAGCCAACTCCTTGGCTCCGAGAGGGGCTGTTAATGTTGTAATGAGCTTTAACTGCTGACAAATGACCTGCATGTGTGGACCTCGGCGCCGAGAAAGGGGCTGCTGGGGCGTAAAGCCCTGCTTTGCCTCGGCTTCCTCCTCTCCTCTTTCGCTGACGAAGCGGGTGAGGGACCCGGAGGAAAGTGCACCAGGGTTGTCTGCAGGGGCACGGAGCCCTTCGGGCCAGCTGTGGGCACAAAAGGGTAGGGATGCTGCTTCTTTTTCGCTCTTGCCACTAATTATGGACGTTCTCATTAAAATAACAAGGACCACGTCTGCTGGAAACTCCTACACATGGTTTTACTTTTCTTGGTCGATGGAAACCACATGTAGCATCTTTCCCTTCCTTTTTTCCCCCCAAAATGCAAATGGAGGGTCTGGTCCAGGGGTCCACCTCATCGCTCAGTGCTGAAAGAGGCCTGGGACAGCCCCCCACCCCCCAGGATGTGAATCAGGCTCCTCCAGGCCCCTCGCGCCAGCCGTGCCCAGGAGGCGGCCCGCGGAGGGCGGCGGGCTAATTTTAACCTTTTGATTTATCGCACATGGCTCCTGGGCTCCAGGTTTCCTCTGCGCGCCGAGCGGAGCGTTTTCCCATGGCGGGCGTAATCCAGGCCAACCTGAGTGGTTATTTATAAACTCCCCCGAATGCCAAAGCGCCACGAACGACCCATTCCTCCAGTTTACGGGAACATTCAAAGTGCTTGGAACATATTTTCAGCATAACTCATCACTTTGAAGATGGGTCCAAACTTTTGTTCGTATTTATTGACAGGAAGTTGTTTTTCAAAGCTCAAATCAGCAGGCAGGCCTCTCGCCAAGGGACTCCGGCACCTTCTCAAACTGGCGTGGTTCCGCCGGCCCGTAAATTGCGTTTGCCCTTCCACCCACCTTTCTCTCTCCTTTTTTTCCTGCAGAATTTGCCCGGAGGTTGAACATTACTTTTTCCCTTTGTAAAATTTCTTTCTTTCTAACCATTTTTTTTTTTTTTTTAAAGGGAAGCCGCTTATTGGAATTGTAACAGGCTCCATTTCAGTAGCGGACGTTTTAAAGTGCTCTCCCAAAGGCTCCCTTCTTTGCAATGGGCACACTCTGAGTGCAACTGAACGAGCTGCGTGTATGTGGCCAAAGCGTTTTCCCCACGCTCTGACGAGCGGAGTCTGAAGGCTGCGGAGGTTGGAGCCTGCGATGGCTTGAATCCTACCCCAGAAGGTGCGCTCCTAGCCTTACGCCGCGTTCCTGCGGGTGTGCGCCCGCTGCAGATAAGGCCCTTTGAGGATGCTATGAGTAGCTGAGGTGCGGCCCAACCCAATCAGGGTGCGTCTTAATCCGTATTATGGAGGCCTTACAAAGAGGACATTCAGACACTGCCGGCCAGGAGAAACTAGTAATTGGGAGAAGCCAGGGCACACAGAAGGCAGAGAAGGCCACAAGAGGAGACCATGTGATGGAGGCAGAGACGCAAGCCAAGTCAAGGAGCCCCAAGGGTGGCGGCGAGCCGGAGTCCGGGAGAAAGCGTGGCCGCGGCCTGCTGAGACCTTGGTGCTGGACGTCCAGCCTCCAAACCGTGAGTCAATAAATTCTTGTTGGTCAGGCCGACCCGCTGGGTGATGTGTGTCGTAGCAGCTCTGGTGAACTAAGACAGATTTGCACACTGACCCTCTTGGTGGATGGGCCGTGGCGGGCTGCAGAAAGAGCGCTGTCTTCCAGCCCCTGTAGGAGCTTGGAGTCGCATGCCCTCCCTGAGCCTCTGATCCCTCCGGAACTCCGGGGCCTCACGGGGCTGTGGAGATGGAGGCCCTGATGTGGGACCCTCCTTGGCCTCTCCTCATCCCCCACACCTGCTCAGAACAATCTGAGCATCCGTGATCTCAGGGCCCCTTTGGGCCCCAGATCTGCACATCCAATCCTCTGCAGGGCGGCTCCCCAGGAAATCCCACAAGAGTCCAGAACCATTGAGAACCCAATGGAACGCATCTCTCCTTTTAAATAACCTCTCCTCCCTAGAGCTGCGAGCTCACCCACCTCCCTGCCAGAAACCCAAGACAAATCCCAGACACCTCCTAGTTTCTCATCCCTAATCAGCCACCAAGTGCTCTGCACTTCCTGGGCCTAACCGCTCTTTCCCGCCCCTCTAGCACTGCCTGGTTTCGGGGCTGCTCACTTTTCTGGATTATACCTTATCTGCACGTGGAGGACACGCTTAGCACCCCCACTCGGGTGCTGACAAGGATTTCATGGACTAAGTTGGAAAGCACCAGCACAGTGCCGTGCCTCTACGTGCTGGAAGAGTGTGGCGGTGGCGTCACTTTTCTCACCAGCCCTGGGCCAGCTTTGCACACCAAGCCAGTTGGTTCCTCACTTGGCCACCGGAAGGGCCCTTTAAACACGCAAACCTGACGCTGCTGTCCGCGCGCTTAGAGTTGCTCCACCTCTGTCCATGCCCAGGACAAGGCCCTCAGTGCTCGGCTCGCGCGCCTGCCCCCGCGGCTCTCTCCGGTGGCGGGCCTGGCTCCTTCCCCGGGACCTTTGCTGAGCCCTCCCCGCTGGCTGGACTGCCCTTCCCGCCCCTCTCCACGAGCCATTCCTTTGACTTCGGCATCACTGGCCCCAGGAAGGTTTTCCAGCTCCCTGCACGTGCCTTCCACCTGTACCCAGCTCTGAGGCCCTCCTTGCCCTGGGCAGTGCCCCATGTACTCCCCCAGGGGCTGCCATCATTGATGATGGCTATTTGCTTGCTTTTCCTGCATATGGAAAACATGTGCCTGTGTATGTCCCAACCCCCAGGGACTGGCTCCCATGACAAGCCTAGAAAGTGCCCAACGAAATGTGTGGGAGGGACAAGACCACACGATGAGCCGAGACGCACGTGGAAGTCGGGGTCTGCTTGTGATAAGGTGGGAGCCGCCCCCCATGTGGCTCCTCTCTGGAGAATTCAGGTTCTGATTAGTGATGGGTCAACCCAATATCGGAGTTTTAGCCTTGACAATGGCCCAAACTAAACTGTCTTTGTGTATTGGTACAACGCGAAGCTTTTCCAACCCGGGTGGCATTGAAAGCTAGCATTTTTGGTGGGACTGGGGAGTGGAGAGGTGAAGAGGAATCGCCGGGAAGAGAGCAAGGGGTCCGCTTGGTTGGCAGGAAGAGGAAAGGCATCTACTGCCGAGGGGCCACAGGGCGTGGTGGTGCACCAGGGGCCCGCGAGACGGTGTGGGTCCTCGGGAGTCCTGCAGCTGCCGCTGCTGGTGAGGGAGGGTTGACGGTGGAGGTGGCGGCGCTGGAGGAGTGAGGCAACATGGCGGGGCCGGCTGTGGCCAGAACTGGGGGTTTTGCCCCTTTCTGGGGCTTTGCTCATTTGTGTTTCCAAATATTAGTAATGGGACAAGGGCCTGGTCTGTTCAGGGCCTCCCAGGAGCTTCCAGGCTTACGGAGGACCTGCCATGGCTTGAGACTACCTCATGCTAGCTGGTTACCTGATGCGGGGTGATGATGTGGCCGCCGGGCCGGGGGGCCTTTGGGAGGAGGGTCTTGTGAGCTCCAGGCCCTCAGAGGCCCTCAGGGTCCCCATGAACACAGCCACCAGGTTGGGGGGGTTGTGGCTGTGGTTAAAGCCCCTTAGGTCTGAGGGTCCGTCGCCCGCTGGGCCCAGCCTCCTACCTGGGAACCCGGGGGCAGAAAGCGTGTGCTGTGGGCGGAGGGGTGCAGCACCCCCACGCCTGTCTTGCAGCCTGTTGCTGGGGGGTCTCTGGGCTCAGCCCAGGCCGCTGCCCCCCACATCGGGGTTCCTCTGTGCCCTGCTTCTTGACAGGCACGGCGTCAAGATCCCCGGTGCCTTCATCCCTCTGGGGGGTGGTCCCTCTGCATTCTCAGGTGGAAATGTTTAAGCCCAGTCCCAACAGGCCCCCTCCCGGCTTCCCCCCACCCGGGCTGCGCCCTGGCAAATGGGGCCCACATGTACCCTGGTGCAGGGTGGAGACGGGCCCAGCTGCCAAGAATGCGGTGGGAGCCTCTCTGGGCGTGGGCCGCTGCGTGAAGAGGCCCCGCGGGAGCCCGCAGGGAAGGCCACGCCCTCCTCGCCTGCGGATGCTGCGGGGGCCCCGCGGCCAGATGCCCGGTGCGTGGGGCCCGCACAGGGCGGGACGCTGGGGGTGTGTGTGGGGGTGGGTGCTGCCGCTGCGGTGTCCGCCCCGGGCTGGGGGAGCCGTCCTGCGAGTGGGCCCCCCGGCTCCCCTCCCAGGCGGGGAGAGCCCCACTGCCCCGCGCTGGGCCCCCGGAGCCCCCGGAGCCCTCACAGCTTCACGTTGGCCCTGGGGGTGTGCAGTGCGCCTGGGGGACCGCCTTGTCCTTCCGCAGAAGTTTACAACCCAGAAAGCGCTTTATATTCTCTTCCATTTGCTCTTCATCATCACCCCGGAAAGTGACTTTTATCCTCACGTCTGAATGACTTTCCTAAGAGACCAGGATGCCGAAAGGGCCAGCGTTGTCACCCCACGGCCCCTTGTTTTTCCTGGGTTCCTTTTTAAGTGCCTTGGAGAGAGAGTGTGTGCCTGTGTTTCTCATGAAGCTGCCCGCCCTCCCTTCCCCTTCCTATTTCTTTTCCCCCCTCCCTCTTCTTCCCCTCCCTCCCTCTCTCTCTCCCTCTCTCCTCTCCCACTCTTTCCCTTTCTTACCAGTGGTTCCAGATTTGGGGTGCGGGGAGGTGGCAGGGGATTCCGGTATAAGAATCTGCTGAGGGGGACTTGACAACAGTGGTTGGAGCTCAGGACGGGGATGCCGGGCGGGCCCCCTCAGCTCACATTCGTACCCCAGGGCTGCACAGCAGCGCATGGAGTGGGTGGGCAGGCAGATCTAGGTAGGCGTGCACGAGAGCAGGTTCACTGGTGCACAGATCTGTGGGTCTCTTCCCGGCTTGCCCATCTCTTCCGGCCTCTGCTCTGCTGCTGTGCTGCGGGCAGTCTCTGGAGAGGAGCTCCCTGCTGGGGGCAGCTCTTGCCCCAGACCAGTGGTGTGTGAAAGGCTGGCAGGCAGTTCTGCCCCAGGACTGATGCCCTGTCCTGTCCAGGGCCGAGCCTTCCAGTTCTTGAAGAGGAAAAGCCAGGAAGCCGTGACTCAGACAGTAAAACCGCTGTATCAAAGTGGTATCAGCTCTTCCTCCTTGAGGAAGAATTTCAATCAACGCGTCACCCCAGTGGATTTGCTATTACTGAGTTCACGGCACAGTGAAAACCCTTCTTGCCAAGAGACAAATGCAGATGAAAGCCAGGGTGAGTCGCCTTGGCTCTCCGCGTCCTCGGAAGCGGGGTGCAACCTGAAGGGTCCATGACACAGATGCTGGCCACAGGCAGTCCCGAGCCCAGCACGGCCCCCCGAGTCTACACAACTCCCAATTCCCTCAAGCCAGAACTTCTAGGACCCACTTCCCACAGTGTAGACCCTTCACTGCTGTCTTCTGACTTACTCTCATGCTCCTTGGAGACCACCCTTGGCTAGCACTGTTTGAAAATTGCACAACTACCATTTTAGGACAAACTGTCTTATTTAACGTTTAATGTTGCTAGAGCTGTTATAGTTAGTGTCTGAGATGGTGTAGCAGCAGGAGAAAAAAATTCTGGCTCCTACTCTTACAAGAATATATGAGCAGTATATTCGTTCTGCTAAAAATAGGCTCTGCTGATGACTCTCCAAGCCTCATTTTCTTTATTGTAAGATGGGGATAAGAAACTTCCATAAGAGAAAGTTCATAAAAGTGCTCTTTAAACTATAAAAATAATGCTTGATTTTTAAATTATTGCATGACCAAGATATGCAAGAGACCTTTGGTGAAGTAACAGTGCTCCAGCAGGCACTAAGCTCTCTGCTGTTTTGAAATACCCCAAAGGGCAAAATTCTAACACTGTGGAAGATTTTGAGTGACTGCTACCTCATTAGCTGCTCTATTTCCTCTTATTTTGGCATCTCTGTTGTTCACTGATGGGCATAAACAGGTTGCTTCTGTCATATTCACATCTCTTTAAGAAATTCTTTGCTAGATAGAAAAAATCTCAATGGCTGTGAATCAAGGCCTAGGCATGGGATGAAAGAGATCCTTTACAGCCCTTTTGCCTTAAGTTACACATTTTTTATGTTTCTAAATAAACTAGGAATGAATTAATCTGGATGTTAGTGTTTGCTCTATGATGTTTAAAATAGTTTAGTGTCAATACATATTTTATACCTCTTTCTAGCAGTCTGATGAACAAGATAACCAGAAAAACATCTTGATATAAAATGCCTAGAAATATTGACTGAACTATAACAAATACAGGCATACCTCGAAGATCCTGAGGATTCAGTCCCAGACCACTGCAATATAGCAAATACTACAATAAAGCGAGTTACATGAATTTTTTTTGGTTTCCCAGTTCATGTCAACATTATGTTTACACTCTACCGTAGTATTTTATGCCTAAAAAATAACAATGTACATACCTTAATTAAAAATACTTTATTGCTAAAAAATGGTAACCGTCATCTGAGCCTTCAGTGAGTCATAATCTTTTCACTGTTGGAGGGTGTTTCCTTGATGTTGATGGCTGCTGACTGATCAGGGTGGTGGTTGCTGAAGGTTGAGGTGGCTGTGGCAACTTCTCAAAATAAGACAATGAATTTTGCCTCGTTGGTTGACTCTTCCTTTCATGAAAGATTTCTCTGTAGCATGTAATGCTGTTTGATAGAATTTACCCACAATAGAACTTCTTTCAAAATTGGAGTCAACCCTCTCAAATCCTGCCACTGCTTTATCAATTAAGTTTATAGAACATTCCTAAAATTTTTTTGTCCTCATCTCAACAATGTACACAGCATCTTTACTAGGAACAGATTCATCTCAAAAGACCACTTTTTTTTCATCCATAAGAAGCAACTCCTCATCCGTTAAAGTTGTTTCATGAAATTGCAGCAATTTAACCATATCTTCAGGCTCCACTTCTATTTCTATTCTCTTGCTATTCCTACCAACATCTGCAGCTACTTATTCCACCAAAGTCTTGGATCCCTCAAAGTCATCCATGAAGGCTGGAATTAACTTCTTCCAAACTCCTATTACTGTTTATATATTTACCTCCTCCCATGAATCATGAATTTCTTAATAACATCTAGAATGGTGAATCCTTTCCAGAAGATTTTCAATTTACTTTGCCCAGATCCATCACAGGAATCACTTATGAAATGTATTTCTTAAATCACAAGACTTGAAAGTTGAAATGACTCCTTGATCCATGGGCTGCAGAATGGATGTTGTATTAGTAGGTATGAAAACAACAATCATCTCATTGTACATCTCCATCAGAGCTCTTGGGTGACTAGGAACATTATCGATGAGAAGTCATATTTTGAAAGGAATCTTTTTTTCCCCTGAAAAGTAGGTCTCAACAGTGGGCTTAAAATATTCAGAAAATCATGTTGTAAAAAGATGTGTTGTCATCCAGGTTTTGTTTTTCCATTTTTAGAGCAAAGGCATAGATTTAGCATAATTATTAAGGGCTCCAGGATTTTTGGAATGGTAAATGGGCATTGGGGTCAACTTAAAGTCACCAGTTGTATTAGCCCCTATCAGGAGAGCCAGCCTGTCCTTTGAAGCTTGGAAGCCAGGCATTGATTCTCCTCTCTAGCTAGGAATGTCCCAGGAGGCATCTTCTTCCAATAGAAGGCTGTTCCATCTATGTTGAAAATCTGTTGTTTAGCGTAACCACCTTCATCAGTGATCTTAGCTAGATCTTCTGGATCACTTACCGCAGCTTCCACATCAGCACCTGCTGCTCCACCTTATACTCTGATGTTATGGAGATGGCTTCTTTCCTTCAACCTCATGAGCCAGCCCCTGCTAGCTTCAAATGTTTTCTCCTGCAGCCTCCTCACCTCTCTCAGCCTTCATGGAATTGAAGTTAGGGCCTTGTTCTGGATTAGGCTTTGGCTTAAGGAATGTGGTGGCTGGTTTGATCTTCTATCCATTCCACTAAAACTTTCTCCATATCAACAATAAGGCTGTTTCACTTTCTTATCATTTGTGTCTTCAATGAAGTAGCACTTTTAATTTCCTTTAAGAACTTTTCCTTTTATTCACATTTTGGCTTATAGTTTGGCACAAGAGGCCTAGCTTTTGGTCTATCGTGGCTTTCCACATGCCTTCCTCAGTAAGCTCGTTTCTGGCTTTTGATTTAAAGTGAGAGATATGTGGCTCTTCCTTTCCCTTGAACACTTACAGGCCATTGTAAGGTTGTTAATTGGCCTGATTTCAGTATTGTTGTGTCTCAGTGAATGGGGGGCCTGAGGAGAGGGAGAGAGGGGAACAGCCAGTCACAGGAGCAGTCAGAACCCACACAGCATTTATCACTGCCTTCATGGTGCCCTGAAGCTAGTGCAACATGATGTCAAAGATCACTGATCACAGATCACCGTGACAGATATAATAATAATTAAAAAGTTTGAAATATTAAGAAGTACCAAAATGTGGCACAGAGACATGAAGTGAGCCCATGCTGTTGGAAAAATGGCACCAATAGGCCTACTTGACCCAGGATTGCCATAAACCTTCAATTTGTAAAAAAGACAATGTCTGAGAAACACAGTAAACCAAAGCACAATAAAATAGGTTTGCCTGTAAAATCAACATCACTCATAAAAAGACAAGGGAAATCCCCAGGGGTCAAACTACAGAGGGAGCAGAAATCAGAAATATATGGGAACTGATGCCGGGGCTGTGCTGAGTGCAGAGGTGGTGGGTGGAGGTGACTTTGTTTATCCTTTTAGCCAAGGAATTTTTAGGTTTTAACAGCTATGCAGGGATGGGAGATGAATCTTTGAGGTCATAAGAGGCAGGTAGTTGGAACTGAGACATCTACACAAAATCAAGACAT
>JAQZBX010031559.1:0-26269 GCA_029593785.1 Cabassous unicinctus | reverse complement strand
ATTAAGGACAGTGCAAGACAGCTGGGAAATTGGCATATTGACTACTTAGTCAATTTTTTTTCAATGTTAAATTTCTTGAACATGAAAGTTGATATTGTGTTTATATAGGAGAAGTTCATTGTTTGGGAGAGATATGCTTGAGTTAAGTGTCATGAGATCTGCAACTTATTTTCAAAAAGTTCAGCCAGAAAAAGAAAAATAGAGAAATCAAATATAAAACTAGCAAAATTTTAATGAATTGGAGAGTCTAAGACTATAAGGCTGTTCATTATACTATTCATTCTATTTTTCTTTAGGTTTGATATTTATTAAAAGGAAAATGATTTATAAGGTAGAATTCAATTTTTCAAATAGTTAATAATGCATTGCTGGATTGAGCATATTAATAATTTTACCATTTTTTCAATCTGTAAGCTCATTTCAAGTTCATATCTATCTCCAACAAATTTATCATTGTGATACATAAACAAAAAGCACTCAAGAAATGTTTGTTGAACTAAATTGAATTAGTTTTATATTCTACTAAATATCTTTCCCCAACAGTTAAGTACTGAATTTTTGTTAATGCAGGTGTTTTTTTTTTTTTCTACTGCTCTACATGCAACACTGAAGAATCCTCAATCCCCCTATACATTATATTCCTGTCAGCTTCCCTCAGTGAAATGCTTCAAATTTTGGTTATAACTTAAATTGTCAACAAATATTTAAATCTAGCCTAATAGTACTTCTACACTTGTTATAAGTATACTCTGATGAAAGCCATTCCTCCTGAATTTTACAACCAGGCACTAGCTCTCCAAAAGTTCATACAGATTCTTGAGGTCAAGAAAGGCCATTGCAGATATAAAAGTATGAATAAAAACTTCAAAGTTATTTTCACTTCAAAAACTACTCATAGGATATCACTGTCCAAAAAAATAAACAAACAACAAAGAAAACAGACAACTGGTAATAAGGAAGAGTGTTAGAACAAACTTCCTAATATAGTCAAATGGTGGGAAATAATCACATGTTTTTGCCAGCAACTTAACCACTTATCATGTCAATGTTTATGCCTTGTAGGAGGGCTTTTGGAAGCAGTCTGAACAAGGCAAAACTTAAGGAATGCTTCCCTCAGCCACAAATGTAAAGATAAGATAAGAAAGGATTTATTTCAGAGCCTGTTGACCTGAGAAAAACTATCATTAATAATATTGCTGAATATCAATAAATGACAAAAGAAAAAAGGAAGGATGGGTGGGAATAATGAAGAAAGGGGAAACTGATTAGTTGTTTTGTTAACTAGAGCAAAAGAATAAAATAATCTACTTTTCCAAACCTATGGCTTCCTAATTTAACTTTCATCAATTTGAAAATACAATAAACCTTCAACTCTTCATTGTTTAAGAGACAGAAAACCTAAAACTAAAAATCTAATAACTGAATTATAGTTGGATTCTGACACACATTATAATCCTTAATCTTTGGAGTGTATCAGTCCATGCCAGAATCAATTTTCTTAATTACAAAATGGCACAAGCTAATTTTTAAAAAATTATATGGCATAATGTAATTTTTAAAAAATTCCATAGTATATTCCCTGCTCTATAGAAGAAAGCAATTTTCTTTGTTAATTCCTTCCATCGCAGAATTCCTTTACAACTGTGAAAGAAAGTCATAGCTACGCTGACAAAGCAGTGCGGGGCAAACTTTAATCTATACATGTCTTCAGAGACCTGCAGCTATAGAAAGTGAAAATCACCTGCTTTTCCTGACAGCAAACATAGGTCGAACTTTTCCAGAAGTCCTTGACCCCTATAGTAGGGGAAGAATCAGAAGTAAAATCAGCCATGACCTCAAAGTGATGGTTATTTTTTCAGTTGTTGTGTGTGATTCTGCCTAGCTGTCTCAATAGGAAAAGCTGGGAAATGTCAGACCAGGTATTGGAGCTGCCCATTCATTTTTCTCATCAGACTGTCATAAAGAGAAAAACTGCAACATCTCTGGCTCTCAGTTAGAGATGCCACTATTCACCTACTGATAGTTCCACTGATTATACTACAAAGAAACTGTCACACTTTTTTCTTCAGTGAAAATAAACAAAAGCATTTGAAACTGGATATTTATTTTTGCATAAATTGTTCCTTGAAGTTACAAAAGTAACATTTAGTATATTTTAACACAGCATAGAAAGTCTCAAGCAAGGACTATTTTGACTTTTTGTTTAAATGCAGAATATATTCTTTCAGATTTAAAACTGCAAGCAAATCAAACCTACTCTATACACATTAAAGCACTATTTGCTATTTAAAGACAATTAAATATAATGTCTATTCTGATACTATTTCCCAGGTAATGCTTGAAAAATAAAGCATAAAATACAAATCTAGAAAAAAATTGATGAATTATTTTTCAGTTTCACTTTGAAAATAATAATAAAAATTTATAGGGAATAATTATTTAATATTTATGTAAAAGTCACTTATTAAATAAATTGTAGCAATATCTCTTACATTATAGAACATTATGAACCTGTTACTAGTTAGAACAAAATCCTTCATTTCATTTAACCACAATATGTGGCAATATTTGACTCTACAGTATGAATTCAAAGATCTTTGAAACTCATTTTAAGACCAATTTGTACAATTTTAGCAAATCACAATTTGTACTGAAGCAGCATGATTTTTTATTCCTTAAAAACCATCTATTGGCATCTGCTCTCAAGCCCTCAGCTACAATGGCTACCTGATTGGAATCTAAGAATCACAATTATTTCAGGGATTGCTTGGATGCTAAAAATCTCATATATAAATCAGTGTTGTACATAAATATGGTACCTAGTATAATATTGGGTAATATAGTTCAATCAATGATTCTTAAATTAGTACATGAATGCTGTTTAGTGCCTTCCTAGACTTGGAAGTTTCCATCCAAACAATGACAAGATATCCTATGACACAGTTTCAGCCTCACTGCTTCAAATGATTCAACCAGGAATAATTTTAGAAAGTTACCAGAAGCCTCTATGAAACCAAAATACACTGATTCGCATATAAAACCTTATATGGCCTAGCAGGACTGGCCTAGACTGAACTCATAAGCTCTCAGAACAAACAGGTGAGACTTAGCAGCAGCATGAAAACACCACTTTGGTTTCTAAAACCAAAGTGTTACTAATCTAGAATGACTTCTGCATATTATAAAGTACAATTCGCCTTTTCTATTTAGATTCAAACACCTGGCTAAATCCATACCCTGTGATTCCATCAAGCAAAATCCACTTCTTTTTAACCAATTCTTTCTTTTTTCTCGCTGTATTATGGAAACTCCTGGAACGAAATTTCTGAAGAAATCAAGAAACACCATGACAAAACAATGTAAAAAAGTTAATTGTATTTGAACTCTAGTCAGCTTTTTCATAAATTTTTGTGAGGAGAATTAGTCCAGACTCTGTAGATTGCTTACAGAAACTCAAGAATAGGAAGCTACTATCATTACTGGGGTGTGTGTGTGTGTGTTTGCATATATCTATGTCCACTGGATATATCTCAAAGAGTCTTTGTACAAACTATTGTTATTCAAAAGATTTGAAAAAGCCACTCAACTTAGTCCACCACCACCACCACCAACAACAACAAAACGTACTCTCTAAGTGTACTGTTTTGAAAATAAATGATTCATTGAATTTAATATCTGTAGGTGTACATATTGCATGTATTTCATGAACAAAGCTACAATTCTAAACACTGGCCTTTTATACATCATTGTTAAATCGGGCAGAGTATAAACAATGGATGAGAGAGAGAGAGAGATGTCAGCATTCAGTGAAGTTATTATGAACAAGGATAATTCCTCTTTGGTATTTGAGAATCATTTTACTTAGAAGAGGGCTTAGATTCAGACAAATGTGTAAAAAATAATAAGAACTGACTGAACACATGTTTAGTGTCTTTGCATGATTAGGTTCAGGAGCATTGCCAAGAGGAAACTTTGTATATGATCGCAACTGATTTTAGTTACTTGTCAAAAAAGAACTAAGAAGAAAATATCCTTCTGCTTAGAGGCTAAGTTTGATAGATCAGAAAACATGTTCACTCCTTTAATAAGAACAAATAAACAAACCTGATGAGGTGAACAAAAATCAATACACAGATTTCAAAAAAATATATATTTACAACTGTTTATTTTCAATTCAAACATGATTGATGTCAATTAGATGCAGATCTGTCCTGGTGATTCTCATGAAAGTAACCAGGTCAGAAAATCATCTTCTACGAAACTTTGAAAATGCAATGCTATGCTTTAATTTATCTTTTCCCCAAATTCTTAAATTCTGTACATTCTCTAAAATTATTTTTTTATGTTTATCACAACTATTGTTCCATTTTTGTCAGTGGTGCTTTTTTACTCATAGAATATTAAGGGATGACTTAATATTGATGTAATGAATATGTATAACCACTGGTACAGTGTAACCCTCATTTTTGCGAAAAGTTTTTAAAGTATAACAAAAAAATCTTTCAGGAAAAGCAATTTTAAATATAATCAGTAAACAAAATGTGAAAATCTTGATTTAGAGACCAAGATAAACTACTAGATTATAACAGACATTACTAACTAAAAAGAAAAGAAGCTTTTGCACAATGCTTTTCAAAGTATAAACAAAATGTAGTCTTTCTTGCTTGCTTTCTAATGAGAACAACCTATTGTTTATAATCATAGAGAAATATATTCTGCTTCATTATGTTTTGAATATGAAATAATAACTCAATATTGCCTTTGAAATTTATATATTTTCTTAGACCAAACTGAATCTTCTCTGTGTCAGAAACCGGATTTGAAACTGAAGGAAGCCAGACAAGAGCTTGCTCTGGAGTATAGTCAAGCTCTACATGTAAAATGTCATGACATGTAAATAAAAATTCTTTAAACTCAATTTGCATCAAAATGGCAAATCTGTGGCTATTTTGAAAATCAACTAAAGTATGGAAATATAGAGCGGCTAAAGGATTCATCCTTGCTTGACCAACACGCACGTGCATATATACCACACGCACTCTCTCTCCAGCCATCATTCACTTTTTGAAGTGTCAGATAACATTATTTCTCAAATGACACACAAGGGCTTCATTTGCTATGCATAAGGTCAGTGAATATTAGCTTCATTTACACTTGGCTGAGAAACGGTTGGTGTCAACAGTAGAGGCTTAGTTCCTCCACTGAACAGGGTTAGAATCTGACAGAAAGCTGCCACTGAAGAAGATGGATGATCTTCTTTGCTGACCCTGCGCTCCTCAAAGTGTCATAGTTTGGGTCTCTTTCTATCTCTACAACAAAAGACCCTCCCTGAGCTTTCTAGTGGCCTTCAGCTTTATTGGTGCTAACAGTTCCAGACATTTTTATTGATTGGATTCTCTACCTTTTAAACACAAGAGCTTGCCCTTTTTGGCTAGCTAAACCTTGGCACAGATGTCTTTTTTTTGTAATTGCCTCTTTGCTGTCTATTGGAAAGGATGTAATCAGACAGGCAAACATCATGTCAGCACAGAAAATGCTGAACTATTTATCTCAGTTTCCCAATGTCATTTTAATGAAAGCGATATGTCATCTGCCTGCAGAAATTAACCCTTTCTAAATAGAAAACCAGAATCTCAAGTCATTTGATGACTAATATGCAAGATAACTATTATGCAAAACTATTCAGTAATAGGAAAAAAAGTATATCCCAGTCATCTCATATAAAATATAGTTATTGACAACTATATTTTAAAACGAACATACCTTAAAATATTGTACATAATTTTCAGAACCATATTTTGCTTTCTACTAGTGATGAGCATTGTGAAATATGGCCTTCTCTCTCTAAAACATACTCAAAAATATTTTTATGTACCTAATAAAGAAGATAATAATGATGTAATAAATTATACATTGCTTTGATATCCTGGCTGTGGGCTATTTTAATATGTTGGAGATTTGTTACTGGTATTTCAATAATTTGACAGAAATTACATAACTTCAAATTTCAATGCACATGGTAAAATGATAAAAAGTTCTTATAAAGTGATTTACATGTAGCACATTTTAGGAAAAATGACTATTTTGGGTACATATGGATTTGTAACTCCGAAGCTCATTTTAATTATTATAATACATAGCTGTCAATATCATTTATTCCATGCAAAATGTAATTTAACTTATTGCAGAGTTAGCTAATAAATATGTTTATATAAAAATATCCCAATCATTACTAAAATAAGAAATTAAAAATAAAAGTAGACTGCACTGAAAGAAAAGAAAAGGATGCACCTATTCTATCTCAGGATATCCATTTTGTTAGACTATAGCCCAAATATAATATGATCATGTTCCTGTACTCTTAAATAAAACCTTTAAACCTATATTAAACAATTTTGAAATTCTACATATTATTTTCTAGTGTTAATGTTTTTGCTCAAGTTGAGAAAATTAACAAATTGTGGTTGAAAAGAATTATCAGTTGAAATTTCTTCAGCCAGATATTTTGTTCCAGATATATTATTATCCTCTATCTTTAAAATAGGTAGACTGAGGTGCAAGAGTCCATTAAAGAAATATAGTGCTGATAGCCATTTAAGGAGAAATGCAGGAGCATAGCTTCCTCTTATTTTTAATACCACATGGAGATAGTTTATCAATGACTCAATTTTTATGCCCAGAAGTATTAGTATTCCCTAAGAAATTTTCCCACAACTTCAGATATATATATATATATAACAACTATCAAGTTTTATTTAGAATGCTCTTTCTATAAAAGAGTAAATAAAATAAAAATTCTTTCTTTGTGAGCCAGAGGCATCATAAGCAAATATCTCCTATATTTTTTAAATTCAAAGTAGTCAGTGTTCTTACTGATGACTGTAGTGCTAAAAAAAAAAGTAAAATTTACCTTTAAAGTCTCATGAGTTACTGTGCAATGTTTTTAAAAAATGAAGAAATAAAACTACCAAAAAATTTCCTCACCGTGCAATTTGGGCCCAAGATGGTTTTATGTGTTCAACTGACCTAAGCAGTCCGCCTGTGCATATTCTCATATGTATGGTCATCAATCAGTGTCAACAATCTATCAGATTCCTCTGACTGGCAAGTGACAATTATCTATTGACATTAATGAATAATAAATAATCATGCCTTTGACATTTATATGATTAAATGTATATTATTTTCAGTGTATATTAGACTTTTATTTAAAAGCAGGCTTGTTTTTGCTGTTTTGCTTTGTTTCATCTCATACATCAGGAAGTGGCAAAAAAAAAAAATGGCTGCAATAAAAGATTTGTGCTTAATGTAAACTCTGGTATAGGTATACCTAAATGTTTTATTTTTCAACAAGTCAGACTTGTCTCAGCTTGTATCACATAAGTTTAAATGAGCTATATTCACAGGCTCCTGAATATTTACGCTTTCTTTGACAAACCTAACACATAGTTTGTGGTCTCTGTGATAGAGTAAATAATGTCAAAAAATCCATAAAAACTAAAAGTCAGAAGTTGTGTCTATATTCTAACCTTGTCCCCTCTTTGGTATTCACCCTCAATGTGACATCCTGGTGGGAAAAAAAAAATAATTTATTACTACATTTTCATTTGTTGTTAGTCTCTACCTCTCTTACTAAGATTTTAAACAGACCATAATAGCAACCCTTAAAGATTTTTCAAAAAATAGGGATTGGGAGCCTTAATTGACTAAGCATCCACATACACAACTTGACTGATTTTCTTTACAGTATTGACTGACAGTGGTGGTCCTGGCATTACATAGTTGCAGTACAAATGTTACAAAAGGTACTATAACCTCAGCATTGATCAAAGTGTGGTTTATTTTCTTGGCTCTATAAAAAGTGTTTAGAATTGAAATTGTGAATGTTTCCCATATAGAATCGTGGTTTGGGATTTTTATTTTTAAATTTACAATTTAATCCCTTCATTATGGAACTCGTTTCTCAGGTAAATATTGAAAGATTAATTTTATGAGCTTTTGTAAATAATGCACATTATCAATGATTAAAAGAGGTAAAAACTATATCTCCTGTTATACTCAATTAATTTTACAGGAAACATAAAGGAAGGATTTATATTTCAAAACAGGGAGATACGTAACCATTAAATTAAAACTTTGCAATAGTAATGGTAAAGTTGCTAAAAAGTTCAATCCTTTTTATTGACTTAGTCTGCACAACACTGAATTATAATATGTAAAACTGCAGTTATGAAAGGAATCAAGGAAAAAAAATGTTGCCAGCTACAGACTTATATTTTAATTGTAAAAAGACACTGAACAAGGAAAGAAGATGCAATTTCACTATTTTAATCATTTGGTAGATGAGAAGGTATGTTCAAAGTCTTAAACCAAGGAATATTGTAGAATTTTTAGATGGCAAATGAAAGCTGTTGCAAATGTCTAATATACTATAGGAGAAGACGCAAGGAAAAAAAGAAAGATAAAGAAACCAGAGGGAGTAAGTATGGCAAAGAACATAACTTTACCATACTGAAGGATGAGGTATATTAGGGGGAAAAAAGTATGAATACATGTATTGCAACAGCCTGGTGAATAATCTTGAAAATCAATGAGAAAGCTGCTTGAACTTGAAGTGAGTGGCAAAGCTGTCTTATTGAAAAATTTTACAAACGAAAGGAGATGATCAAAACATTATATTTAACCCTGAAAAACATAGTGCTATTGAACGTAATGTTTGTGTAGAAAAAACAGTAGGCTCAGTAAGAAGTATGGCTGAAATTGCAAACTTATAAAGTTCCTGTCAGGTTTTCTTAGCAAACTAAAATGCTGCCTCAACCTAATAAACCCGGAGCTACATGTTTTCCCAGCTCCCACTCACAACCAAGAAGTCTAAATTTAACATGTGTTAATTTTAAAGGTCAGTTTTGAGAAATAAATTTTTCAGAGCATGACTGTCCCTCTACCATTTGTTGCCAGGGCTGAGAGGCTAAAGTTTGAAGGTTTCGCAGTTATCAAGACAAGTCACATGGTTTAACAGCAGAGCCTCTGCTCCCATTGCCCAGTTCTAAACAACCAATAATGTAAGAGGTGCTGCTCATAGTTGTCATTTTAAAATGTATTTATGTACAATAGTCACAATATCCAAAACATGTACTAATTGCTAATCCTAGAATTTGGACAAATATTACAGAAATTTAGGGGAAATAAAGAAATGAAATGTACTTTCTGTTCTCTTCCTAGACATAAACAGCCTTCACGTATTTCATACACTAGAGAAAACCTAAACATTAACTTAAAGATAAAGAAAAGTTTGCTATGTATCAATTTTTGCGTCATGTACCAAAATTTAAAGACATTACTGAGGTAGCTTTATTTTTGTCTTTTAAATATATGCAATAATCTAATATTCTATAGGAATTTTCAGCCTCTTCTTAATTTTCAATTGAGATCATTACAGAGAAGAAAATCTTAACTACTTAGCACTTATAAATTAAGTGATTAGAGCATACCAACTAAGAAATCTAAAAATGGGTCAAGGAGAAAATAAACTTGTGTTCTTGTTCCCATATGCTGACTTAAAATTTTTCCCCTTGATGTGGGCAGTTATGAGTTGTGTGTGTGGTGTGCATGTATAAACGTATATGAATGTGTGTACACATGCATATTTATGTACACATAAATATATGCTTATATACATGTGTGTTTATTCATATACGTATAAATAGGTGTGTGCATATAATGTTGAAATGGAAAGAGTAAAAGTCCTGAGTTGAGAGCTCTCATATTGAACTGGCAGAGCTATATGAGGACATTAGTTGCTCTGTTTATTAAAAATATATAATAAAATTTATATATTATCTTTGATAATCTTTAAGGAACACTCAAACTCCAAAAGTTTATGCTTCTAATTATCTTGGAGGAGATTGTATTCTCAGAGAGTGCAAGAATGTGCATAGAACAGTTGCATTACAATGAATTTATTACATTTGATTGGGCAAGGAACATATACTGTTTCACATCTTGTTTCAAGGATAAAACTACGTTACAGGAAAATGTCAACTAAAGTAGGAATATTGGACAGTGTAAGTTATTTCACTTTGTTAAAACAACAGTGGAAGACATAATGAAACATTTTAAATCAATTAGGTTTATTTAACAATCATCTAGTAGTTTAAATTAATGTCATTAATGTCATTAGGTAAATTAATGTCATTATGTGTCAGTTTCTACATGGGAATTAGTTTAGCTAATAATAGTAAACTACTACTAAAATAAACATAGACCATATAAAGCATTGAAAAATAAGAGTAGTTCAGTGAACTTACTATTATTCAACTGAAATTTCTCAGAAAAATAAAATTTTATCATATCTAATGATTCCTAATACAAACGTATTCTTTAGATATATTCTATCCTCCCCACCCTTCCAGTCCCACCCTTAATCCTTCTCCCACCCTAATTCTTGTTTAGAAAGAATGATCTTCTTAAAAAGTAGAGTAGGTAATATTTAACATAACAGATTATTGACCATTCAACTTTAATAAATGAGAGATTCAAGCTAATACACATGGTGCTCTCTTCTCCAGAACTAAGTTTTCTTTAAAAAGACTGTAATTCAAAGTGTTAATGGCTTTAGTACAGGTCTGAGGCCAACACCACATAGGTGAGTGACTAAACTAGGTGTTAATTGGGTGACACATGCACTAAAACATAAAACACAGTATGTGTCCTTTCAAAGCCTCTTGAATTTCTAATACATGGAAGGCAAGAGATAATATAATCATCAACAGTAAGCACTTTGAGTGAATGAATTATAAATCCACACTACAAAATATAAGCCATAAGAAATATTTTCAAATTACTATACCCCAAAATATATTTTCCCTGGGTTCTACTTACGTTATTCATTAACACCAGACATGGCTAAACACATTAGAGTATCAATAAACCCTCCAAACTTTCTCAAAGGATCACAGAATTTGATATAATTCACATTCATTTCATCTGATTTACATATTATTCTGTGTTCCCATGAAATGCTGTTATTTGGAATAAATATAATATATACTTTTGGAATCTATAATCTTTAACAGAGTTTACATCACAGGTAGGAAACAAAAATTAATGTCTATACCTCATTAACTTGACCTAACTCAAAATTGAACTGCTTTTTGCTACCAGATCAAAAAACAAAAACCTTCAGATTATATTTGCATGTGACCTTCTATTGACCACAGAGCAACCCTACACGAAAATCCTAATGAGAAGACCCTTCCACAAAACCAAATTTGTGAGATATTTTGCAATAGATTAAATACAAGGAAAATTGAAATAAAAGGATTTTCTGAATTTTTCCTCGTCTAATTCATGCACCAGTTTTTGAATGCATACAGAGAAAGTGTCACATTTATAGCTGGGTGAGATTCTTCCTATGAAAATAATAATATTAAGATTATATGCACAAATAAAACTAATTACATAATTTGTCATTATAAATAAAATCGTTCACAGATTAGTGATAATTATCTTAGAGGAAATAGCTAGAAGTTGGATAGACAAATCAAATTAAGTACAAAATTTTAAGGTATCACTGATTTATATTACCAAATTGTTTGCCAGAAATTGGTGCCAACTTAAACTTCCATTAGAAATATAAAAGTGTGACCCACATACCTGCCAAAACTAGGCTAATAAGAAACTTTCAGAAGTCATATAATAAGCTTATAAATCTTAGAAAGCTAAATCAGAGACATTAATTTCGTATTCCTTTCTCTCTCTTCTTATCCCCTACTACCCTCCATCAGTTCTTCCTTTTCCTGTCCTTCCTTATTTGTTGAATAGTTATGGTGTTGAACATACCAAGGGTAAATTCAAAGATGACTAAAGATGAGTAAGAATACCGTGTGGTTTTAACGAAGCCTAAAATAGTCTAGTAGGAAATTATGACATGATTCTAATTTTAAGTATCATGATGATATTTCTCTGTAGGAATTATGAGCAAATATCACTGAAAATACAGAAGAAACTGGTACCCATAGCTGCTCCTGGGGACAGGGACTGTGCGAGTGGCACTGTTTCCTCTAGATCTATGCACACTACCTATTCAAATATGCCTTAAAACAAATATTATGAGCTTTTGCCAAGTAAGTAATTTAAACAAGTGCAAGGAAAATTGTAAAGGTAATGCAGGTATAACCCAAAAGCAGAAAAGTATTTTGCTATAATACTGAGCTTACATAAACTCTGATTTATAAAATAGTGTAAAATATTAGCTTTGGGATTGATGTTCAAATTCTGTTTCTTTCTATTATTTCTTGATAATCTTGTAACAAAAGTTACTTTCTCATATGAGATAAACGTAAACACACTTAAAAGACATTCTTATTTTAGACAATGTAATTGGGCTCTTGATGCTCTCTCTACCTCAAGACATAGATAATAGCAAAGAGAGTGAAATGTCTTTAACTTCATAACAGGAAGAAGGCAGTGAAACTGAAACAAAAAAGACACACAAAGACAGTGATAAAGAGAATGGAAATGTGACAGTGAATAATATATATAATTATATTATTTTTGATAGAAATAAATTCCTCAAATCTGGAACAGATTCCTGTCCATGTTTGCTAATTATTTTCATAGTATGCTATAATGAAAATGAAATATAATAATGAGTTTCATGTTCACAAAGCTTGAGACTACTCATAGAGACTAGCCATTACAACAAATAGCAAAATAAATATACAGTAAGAAATTATTTGTCTTGGCAGTGGGTAGTATATGAGTAAGTCTTTAAAAAACTTAATAAATGTTTATTGAATGATTTATGTGACCTAAAATACTGCATTGGATGGGTAAAGAAATGAGGCTTGGTAGTTAAGAAGCTTAGAAGCTAGAAGAGGAAAATACAAATAATGATATCAGGTAGAATGTGATGATTCCCACAGGATGAGGTCAAAGTATAAGGATTCAAAAGGAAAGATCATCTTACTATGGTATATGAAGGTTTTAATTTGAACTTGTAAGGAAAGGCAGAATTTCAGCAGCCTGAGAGAGCTTAGGGGGGCTTTGTGGGAGACCATAAAGAAAAGGTATGCTGAAAGGCATGGTAAGAACAAGAAAAATGGTACTGCCAGTACAATAGGTAATCTTGAGAGGCCATGATGGTTTTTTGCTTTTCAGTGTGTTTAAGGCAAAAAGTTAAATAACGGTATGGTAGAAATACTTAGGGGTATCCTCTCACTCTGTCTTAAGAGTGATAGATCAATACCAGCCAGGGGAACACAGCTTCAAATATGGATAAATATGAGACTGAAAGTTAGATAAGATCAGAGTTATGTTGGAGGACTTTAAATATCCACCTAAAAAATAGGGATACTTTTATAGGTTAATTCAGAGCCATTGAAGCTTCTGAATAATAAAGTAACACTATCTAAGTTGTGTTTAACCAAACGTATCTGACTTCCATATGAAGAAAGAATTGGAGTAGGAAAGAGAATTACAAAGCAGATGAAATATTTAGGATGTTGGGAAAGACAGAGACTTAAATATTTTGAAATTATTATAAATGAAAGAAATTGTTCAAATTATATTACCTTTCAAAATATCTCAAAAGAAAGTTTATTTTTATAGAGGACTTTGTGATACAGAAAAAGATTATCTATAAAGACATGGTTGAGGGAAGCGGGTGTGGCTCAGTGGATAGAGCCCCGTTTACCATATGGGAGGCCCGGGTTCGCATCCCGAGGCCTCCTTGTGAGGGCACGCCGGCCTAAGCGGTGCCGTGAGCTGATGCAGCAACCTCACGGCAGGAAGCCGGTGTTTTCTGGCCCCGTGGGCTGATGCGGCAAGACCTCACAGCAAGGGGGAGATAAGCAGACACAGAGAAGACACGCAGCAAATGGACACAGCAGCACAAGCAGCAAGTGGGGGATAAATAAAATAAAATAAATAAATCTTTAAAAAAAATAAAAATAAAAAAAATAAAGACATGGTTGAGGCTCTTGGTTAGGATCAAGGATTCCGGAGCTAGAGAGCCTTGATTAAACAGCATTCTACCACTCTACATGATTTTGGGTACATAACCCACTTTCACTGTTCCTCAGTTTTTTCATATTAAAAATGTTTATATGCGTCATGTATAACATAATACTTCAACAAGAATAATTTTATCTTTTAAATTGTGTAATTGTAGTGTCTACTTATTAGTAAGCAAGTTAGTAACACTTTCCTATAAAATTAATAAATTAATCTGTACGAAGCACTTAAAACTGCTCTTGGCACCTATCAATACCTATTAATAACTAAAAACAAAATCTATGATTTGTTTTTATTAAATGCCTTGAATCAACCCCCCACACACACATTTAAGCCATACCTGCCATTTCTTCCATATGCTAAGCCCTGTGCTATATTCAGAAGCCAACTTAATTTAAAAACCCATATTTTGGAAATAAAATTCAAGTTGTCCTTGCATGAGCTATCAGGTTACTTAAAATTATATTGTTAAAAAAAAAAGAATGTTCAAGACATTTTAATAAAACATGGAAAGAACAAAGAATCACCCACAATCCTACCACTCTGACATACTCATTATTATATTTTATGTTCCCATTTATTCTTTTCCACATGCATACTTTGCATAATTTAAAATATTAGTGTATATAAAATTTTATTCTTTCTGTTTCATTTAAAGTTATTAATAAAACCATTCAAAATATCTATATAGCATCATTTATATTTTAAGACTAAATTCATTCAGGCTGATGTACCTTAATTTACTTATTTATTCCTCTAACTTTGGACAATTGAGTTCTTTCCAATATTTTCTTATATACAAAGCTGGTGGGAAAAGGTTATGTAAAGTGTTCTTTTCTTTCATTGAAATGTCTTCTTAGGTAAATTAGCAGGGGTGAAGTTACTGGCTTAAAGGATGTTTACCAATTTGTGACCTATATAATATATATTCATTTATTCATTACCATGAGATTTCTTAGCAAACTCCTATTGTATTATTAAGATAAGATAATAGCAAGCATTTATTGACTATTTGCTATGTCCCAAAAACTATTCTGACATAATTTCATTCATTTCTGACAAAAACCCTATGAGGGAGGTACTATTTTTATTAGCCCCATTTTATTCTTAAGGAAATTAAGGCTTTGAGAGATTGTCCTAGTTTATACAACCTGGGAAATTGTGGAGGCCAGGATTTAAAAACTCTTTGTGGCTCCAGAACCTAAGCTATTAACCCTGAAGTATATCATACGTATCTGTGTGTATGTATGTATGTGACCATAAACACTATATATTATAACATCTCACTTGTCATCATGAAAATTGACGGTACAAATTACATGTTAATTTTCAGTGAAAATAAAGAATGGTTTTCAAAAATTCTGATCAAGAAACACTTGGATTTCAAGTATTATTAATGCTATAAAAATTGAATAAGTTTTAATTTATTAAAGTATATATGTTATATGTGCATAAATTATATATTAGTAAAATAATGATAGACCATGCTAAGTTATTAATACAAAATATTAAGAAGCAACTATTAGAGGAATTCTTTATAACAAAAATTAGTAATATATGATTCTTTGAATTCCCCTTTTCATGAAAAAATCAAAAAGGAAATTTCTAAATCTTTTAGTTTAATTAAGAACATTGAAATCAAGCAATACATATGATGCAAGTAAATCATTTATCTATATTCTGATCTATGGGCATGAAAACTGTACTACGTCCTTGGATTTTTTTACAATTAGAGTGACCCAAATGAGAACACTTTTGAAAGCGAAAAGAGGCAATGTTAATAATCCTTCCAGGACAAGCAAAACAATCATCCCAGGCAAACCGAGCTTATGGTCACCTACTTAGAATAAAGTTTCATTAGTTCCTCAGGAACTAAAATATTGGAAGTTGTGCTTATTAATAACTCTGAGCTTCTGTTTCTTTTTATGTTGTTGGAGAGATAAAGAGTTAGAAATATAAAGAGAAGGAAATAATACTTTCTACCTCTTAGTGATGTGATAAGGATTAATGAGAAAATGAATATCAGTTGTGTAAACTGCAAATTCACTTTATAAATGCAAGTTATAATATTGAGCTTCACACTTTAACAAATATTATCCTATTTTCTAAATGGAATCACACTGTACAAAAATTCTAAATTTCCAAAATATATTTCAGTATCCAATTTTATTATTCTCACAAAAATATTTACATAAGTAAAAGGATAATAGAATCTGATCTCAATTCTACAAAACAATTTCACTTTTTTTTTTTTTTAAGATTTATTTATTTAATTTATTTATCCCCCCCTTGCTGCTTGTGCTGCTGTGTCCATTCGCTGCGTGTCTTCTCTGTGTCTGCTTATCTCCCCCTTGCTGTGAGGTCCTGCCGCATCAGCCCAGGGCGCCACGCGAGCCAGCCTGCCCTCACAAGGAGGCCCCGGGAAGTGAACCCGGGGCCTCTCATATGGTAAACGGGTGCTCTATCCATTGCGCCACACCCACTTCCTGCTGTGAGGTTGCTGCATCAGCCCACGGCACCGCTCAGGCGGGCGTGCCCTCACAAGGAGGCCTCGGGATGCGAACCCGGGCCTCCCATATGGTAAACGGGGGCTCTATCCACTGAGCCACACCCGCTTCCGTTCACTTTTTAATCTAAGAAAAATATATATAAATTAATTTGCCTAGAAGTCATGAAAAATCTTATAAGGAAATTTTTTAAAAGGTCTTTTTTCCATAAAAGTATGCTAATTACTAGAATTATATATTTTAAAATGATATGAAGAGATGTCTTCATAAAGTACTATATTAATAGTTAGAAGTTCTCCATATATTAGTAGAATTCAGAGTCATTTATTTTTCAAAGTTGAGAGTTAATTTTTAAAATCACAAAAAACAAAAGCTCTTACATGAAAGAATCAAAACTGTGATCAGTTTTCACAGTTGTTCGTATTTCATACTGTCCTTATGTGTGGAAAATCCTAACTAACCAAAAACGGGCCACTCCAGAAAACCCAGTACCCAGATAAACCTTGCCTTTAAGTGGCTAGCCATCCTCATTTGACTAGTGACTCACTTGCATCCTCTCTTACACACATTAGTTTTTCTCAGTATGGGACTGGAATTTGTTTCCAAACTCTTAACAAGATCACTGAAAGGAAACAGGAGAAATACGATAAAGGCAGGCCTGGATTGATTCCAGAGGCAAGTACTCTTGGAGCATTGCACTGGAATTATGCCAAAGAGGGAAGTGTTTTTGCAAATGAACATAGTACCACAGTTAAGTATAAGGTATTTAATTCCTTTGTCAAAATCACCAAGGTTAAAAATGAAGAAAGTTATATCATAAACAATTTACTTGATTTACAAAAATGAACACATATTCTTGCAGTTGAACCATAGGAGGAATTTTACCTCCTTCAATCAGGTTTGCTTTTTGTTGTTGTTTTTAATGAATTCTTACTATTAATACCTAATTCCACTAATTCTTACACAGAATTAATGTGGATGATGGTGAAGTAATTTCACTTTATTTTTAAGTACCTTAGTGTATTTTGCAGGTGACAATAACTCTGGTAATCAAATGTGATTTTAATTCTTGAAACCAAAATAAATGAATGTAAGCAATTTTCCTGCATTTAATGAGATTATTTTGCTCGTTTGAAAGAAACTGGTATCTTTTCTTCATGATAAATGTATTTGTATAGAATCCAAACAGATAAAGACTGCTTTTTCTTATTAAGTTCTATACTTATAAGTATAGAAATCAAGCTGTTCCTGTTTGGGTTTTCTTATTACCATGTAGCTGTAGAAATCATTTGAGTTAAATTACACAAAATGAACCAAAAATACTGTAATTTTCTTTAAAATCATTAAATCTTGAAAGAAGAGAACCTTTCATTTTTTTTCTTAGTCTTTTCTCACGCAAATTTAATAATGCATTTTTATATGCATTCCTGCTTTCTGATATTTCCCATTTTTAATTGTGCAGAAGTTTTAAATTTCACTTTCACATCAATCAAGATCTGCAAACTACAGAAAACAATGGCTTTTACAAGTAAAGTCTAATCTGTGATTTTGATTTTTTTAATTTTTTAACTAATAGGTTGAATCCATCACCACTTTCAAGTAACTGTTAGCTTCCAGTCAATAAGAACACTGTACTTCACTAAATTAATTAGTTAACTAAATATATTTCTGTACTTACCCAATGGATAGAATTCTGCCTACTAGTAATGATAAATCTTCATCAGTTTTTGGTTTCCTTAAATATAGAACCTGCAGGATTTTCTGCTCAATTAGAAATTCTTCCAGTGAGGGATGGGGGTAGAGGATAGTGGGTAGACTGGTTGGTTCCTTCAGGTGTTATCAAATGAGGTTGCTTAACAGACCGAAGGTACCTGAACCTATAGCATCTCCATTCAAGTTAACTTTGCAATGTTAGCTATGGTATAGCTGATAATTGAGTGCTTGATCATAGGTAATTTATATGCTTACCAACTCTCCCCATGAAGTACTTAACTTTTCAAACAGGGTCAGAAAAATTTAATTGCTCAGTATACCATCTAAATTTGGACTATCATATAGAAATATACTACTATCCACAAATGTAATTTTTAAGTTTCTAGTAGCACATTAATAAAAGAGTAAAAAGAATGATATTAATTTTCATATATTTTATTTCACCCATTTTATATAAAATGTGTTACTGTAACATGTAATCAACATGAAAAACTATTAATGAGGTATATTACATTCTTTGGGGTTTTTTTTGTACAAAGCCTTCAACATCCATGTGTGCATATGTTACACTTGCCGCACATCTCAATTTAAAAACAGCCACATTTCAAAATCTAAAGAGTTATATGTGGCTAGTGAATACCATATAGTAAGTCACAGATATAAATATATTTAAATTAATATTTTTGAATTCTACTAGAATGAGAATTCTATGAGGAAATAAATGTGATTTGTAAATACATGGGTATACTAAACCATCCGTGGTAAGTCATTTAAGTTCAGTAATGAAACCAGAATACGATCAGCTAGGTTTTTCCTTGCTTCATGATGGAAACCAGGGCAATATCATTGTTAAAAGCCGAGACTCTGGCGTCAGAATGCCCTTTTTTAAATCTAAGCTAAGACATTACTCATGCAATTCACAGTAAGCTATTTATCTTTGATAGCCCCAAATTGGTTCCTATTCTGTAAAATAAAGACTAATGATACCTACCTCATTAAATGAGCTACTATATGTAAAGCGCATGGAAGAGTGTTCTCATGTAATAAGTTATCAAAAAATTTTTAACTATAATTATTATTAGAGTCACCTCTGAATTACCTAGGAATTGTAAATATTAAAATGAAATATGCAGCTTTTTAAGAGTACAAAGAATATAAAAGTTACTTTATGAAAAGCATTACGCTTTATAAGTCATAAGTTAAAAGACGCATAAATAATATAACCTTATTATAAGATATTTTACAGGATACCCACCAACAGAAAAAAATATCAGTCAATTTTGAAGGTCCTTGTGACACAGTTTTAAGTAGAAAAATATTGGCCAATTTTTATGATCACAGAATGCTATGTGAGAGAAAATCCAGTTTTAAAAAACAAAGAAAAATATTTGCTAAAACTTTACTAGAGCCCATTTTGGCAAAAATATGGCCATGGTACCATGACTTCACAGAAATACAATCATTTTATTATTTAGTCCAGAACAGAAATAAGGCTTTGGTAGAAGTAACCTCAGAGATTTATTAAGTGAAATTTTATGATTTTTGAATCAAAGTTTTAGTATTTATAAAATATAATTCTAAAAGTTTGTAAATATATTTATATATGCCCTGCCAGTCAGTCGAACTCTTGTTATCATCTCTTTTTTCTGCTACTTACAGGCCCAGACAATAGAGGTTGAAAAACAAGAGGAATCACTTCTCAAATCCTGGCAAAAGTCACCTCAGTCTTCTCAGGCTAAAGTTCACCTGCCCAGTCTCCTCTCTTAAACTTCAAAAAGCAATGCACAACTGTTGACTTCCATGTCAAGTATAGGGCAAATTAAATTTTAGCAACATATATCATTAACGTCAATACTTACTGCATACCCTTAGCATGGATATCACTGTGGGCAATCATTGTTAAAATTCAATAGTGACTTTTTCTAAGACCTAAAGGTAACTAGGTTACTGGTAGCGCAGAACTCACGTGTTCAGATAATTATTATTACTTAAAATGTCTGACATTGAAATTTTAAAAAATGCACAGTGGATTTTAAAAATAAATATTACTTACGTTCACAAGTGTCTCCTTTTTGCTGGTACCCTGCTTTGCAGATGCACTTTCCAATAGGCACTAACCATTCTCCTTCTGCACTGCAGTGCATCCTGGGGGAGTTTTCCGCCTCTTCCTCTGCACTACTGACACATGTCCCTCGAACCTCGACTAAAGAGGAAAATTCTGAACCAGTCACGGTATCTGGAAAGATAGCTAAGTTCTCAATAATGGACCAGCACTTCTTGTAGTACACTTTGACAGAAACCAAAGCTATGCAAGCCCCTACATCCTGAAAGGCAAGATAGAATCCCTTTTTGGACAAAGGTCCAATCTCTCTCACCTCAGTGTTAAGCTTCATCTTTCTTTCACCAAGGTCACCCTGTGTAAAACTTTCATCTGCAGCAATGGTGTCTATTTTTACATATAGGTTTTCTCTTATATTCCTGCCAGTGTCGTAGTCTGTTTCATAATAGTACAAATTAAAAGTTTCCTTGCAAGTTCCCAATACTCCAGGAAGACTGTTACAATCCCTCAGGGTGAATTTCAATTCTACAAAAATCCTTTGTGCATTGCCTTTCGAAATCCAGTTAGTCCGCAGCCAGTTGTTTTGGTTGGGTTCCATGACCTGGCATACCTGGTATGTTCGTATTGGGGTGTAGTTCTCATCCAAACCACTAATTTCTTCCCACTGTAAAATTAATAAAAGGTCATCAGTCACTCAGCAAAAAATAGCATTTTGTTCTTGAAAGCACATGAGGAATCTTCAGTATATCACAAATGCATATCTTCAAAAGAGTCCAACTGATCTCTACCCTGGCAAACACCATAACCAGAGAATATAGGGTTCCTAGGTTAACTTCATCGTGATGGTAGAAAAATCATTTAGGCTGTTTGTATTGTTTGAACATACAATAAACATCTCATTTGGCTCAATATCTGCTTGCTAGTGTATTATTGTTTCTCTTTATATGTTTTCTTATGTTTATATTCTCCACTGAGAAAATAAATTTTATAGACTAAAGTTTATGACTATTTAAATTATCATTTAAAACACAAACATATGGATACATGACAGAATTTTTGATAATATGGCTGACATTTTAAATGTCCATATTATATTCAAATTTAGAGAGTATCTAAAAACAGTGGTATGAAACTTCAAAGAGTATTGTAAAATGTAGAAACATTCAACAGCATGTTGACATTTATAAGGCAGAATATATTTTACAATCTTTTCAAAATGAAATATAAGGGAGCAACATTTTAAAAAGCTATTTACTTATTGAAGTGTTTTATATAATATTGTATATAAAGCTATATAACTATAAAGAACTATTTATAAAAATGTGTTATTAATAAATTGGTTTCAACAGACAATCAAAGGTATATGGCAAATAAGCATGCTGGTTTCATATTTAGTGATAAGTTTTTCGATGGGAAAAATAGCAGATGTTTAAAAATATCCCTTTAAGTGCTGATATAACATATACAACAAACCCATATTATACATTTTCACAAAAAAAGAAAAAAATAGCTTAGCAGAATTTACAATTCCAAAGTTTATTAAGCCACATATACTACTACTTATATAGCTCATTGATAAACAAATTTCACCTAATACCCCTAAAATCCTAAACTGTTTTCCCATATATAGTTATTTCCTTTTTCACTACTATTACAAAATTTCCCTATTTACATTTATGATATCTTAATAATTTATCATCTACTAATATTCATTTCCCAATAAAAAATTTCAAATATAAAAATATATTAGTATTTAAGTTCAAAGTCATATAGCATGTAATAGTTAAACCACTGCTTCAAGAAAAGCTGATGGGAAAATAAACTACTAATAAGCACGTGGTAATAGGTTTAATTTGTAAAACTTGATCATATACAAATGTATTTAAATGTTATATACAATATTAATATCTACTTTTAAACTCTGGTTCTTAGAAAATTAACAACAATGATGAATTAGTAATACACCACAATTCAGGAATTTCTTGTGTAATGGTTATAGAATATTTGCTAGTTTTATTATGCAGCCTGATATCATCAAAGGTCCTCAAATGCTGCAAATGCTTATTTTCATGTTCAGCTTTTATTCACCATGATTTGAGTTTGTGATCAATTAAAGTGTACATATTTTCCCTTTGTTTCAATTAGCGGCTTATACTTTGTTTGAATGGCACTCAGCCAAATATACCCAAAGTCATCCATTTGGACAGGTAGATTTTGGTCTCTTAATTACACTGAAACTATTAAAAGAACTAAAACCAATAATGATATCTGCCCCAAAATCGAGAACTACTAAGATAAATGTGCAATTTTCAGGAATTAACAATTAAGTCCCCAGTTTAAAGAAACCAAGGCTAATTATTATAAAGAGATATATCTCAAGAATTCCTTTTTCTAACTTCAAGAACAATTATATTATTTTGATCTCTTTATGAAAAATCAATTTTGCTATCTATGGAACACAGTTAATCTTAATTTAATTTAAAAATATTCTTGAGAGGCACTTCAAGACAACTATTGTAGTGATAGATAACGAATAGTGAAACTACATATATACATTTAATGCAATTCTTGTTTTATTATCTCACTTAATAAAAGACTGCAATCATTTCCACAAATGATGCCATTGGGGAAAATACCTTATTTCAGACACTGCATTTTTATCATATGCTTATAACATAATTTCTAGAAACTTATATCTTAGTAATACTTTACTTCCAGTTCGCTATTTTATTACATGTGACCCAATCTGTTTCATATATGGAAAATGTTGTCAATCATCATTTTCTAATATCTGTTGATTTCCATACATATGTAGGGTTAACTGTTAACTCAAGATACTTTGGGCTGATAAAATGCCCATTTGAGTCCAAGATAACATTGACATTCATAATTTATCGTTTTGTGGATAACATGGATGAAATACTACAATCATCTATCAGTTTACTTCTCCTCAGAGATAAAACCATCTTCTCTATTTGTTTTAATTGACGGATGGTAGAAAATGGGCTACATCTGTCATTGGCAAGAAAGGTGTTTCATTTTTTATCGTTAATGTCTTTCTAAAATGTATATTATTTTACTCGTGGAAACTACTTGATTTCTAAGAAAAGTATTATATTCATACTTGAAACTCAGTGCATTTTTGTATATATTTATTCTGTAAAATACTGCCTTTTGTTTTAAATTTATTGTGATCAATGTAGATAACTACAATGATTTTAAGCAAATTCTAAAAAATTAATTTAGTTAAAAAGATGAATATTTTAAGGACATTTCCCTTGCACATATTTTACATTCATAAGCTGATTTCCAGTTCATGACATGTTGATTTTATGATGTTGTTTTTATGCTCAAAATCACTTTCAGACATTCTTCTCTTTACAGGATTTGTTACACTTTTTATACCCTATCTCATACTTCACACTATTTTTGACTCCAGATTTCTTACTGTGCTGAAGATTAACTTAAGAAACAATGGGAGACAGTCTCCTCTCTTGGATGCCTCTTCTTTCATAGGGGATGAAGGAAAAATTTGCCCCTCTCACAATTAAAATAAGACTTGAAAACATGGATATTAAATTAAATTTAAATTAGCAGTATATCTTCTTGGATATATTAAACAAAGTGGTCAGCATGTTTTAGGGCTTACTTATATTTTGATATATTTTAATTGGTCAAGTTTCTCTCATATTTTTACTATGTAGCAGATTTTTACTGTAATATATGCATGCTCTGCCATCACTTCTGATTAATAACAGCAGATAACACATGATAAAAATGTGGAGACTCCAAATAATATTGTATAGCAAATTACATGTTAAAATGTTGAACATATTATATTTTTAGTTACCTTTTAATGTATAATTTGAATGATGCTAAAACTGTTTTTAAAATAGGAAAGCAGATTACATACTGTTTCAATAATTCCACACAACCTACCTGGTGATTATACTACAGAAGCATAAAGCAACTAAAGAGGTTTAAGTGAGTTTGTGAAAGGAATGTTCCCTGCAATTAGTTAGCATTTATAGCCTGGAACTTGAGGTATGATTCTACGTACAAAAGGAACTCAAAAGGCTATGGTTATAGGAAATTTTTAATCCGTTTCCTCAAGTTCTAAGTATACCTTCTGTACCCAGAGAACTCAATGCTTCATTATAAACACAACAAAATATTGAACAAGATATTTGGAATTAAAACCATTTGTTTAAATATGAAGAATGTGAATAATTCCCTTGGGAGTGGGAGGTTTTGTTGCTTTTTTAAAAAAAATAAAAGTTGGTATTTTATGAGAAGTACTTACCCCATTAGGTGGGGAGGAAATCCATTCCAATTCTGTTTGCTGCGCTTTAGAATCCAGTAGTAGTACTGAAAAAGAAAGTTTTATTTCCAAATGTTACATGAAAAGCATAAAAACACTTGTAAAAGTATTAAAATGAATGTATTTTTTATATAATTATCACTTTATAAGTTAAGATACATAGATATTTATGTAAATGAACAGTGAAATGAACACAGTACCCACCTGAAACTTTTTACTTTCTCAGGGGAAAAAGGTGTTAAAATATCAATATTATATATGGTATTTTTAATAACAAATTTTAAAATAAATGTAAAACTTAGCAGTGGTATGAAAATAAGGGTAAAAATGATATGATATATGTTGATTGTATAATTATATATTATAAAGAGTTTTAGCAACCATTGTGCCCTCCAAATATTAAATACAGTAACATAAACATAATATAAAATGTGAATCCATATTACTCTCCACTCTGCTAATAATTTGGTATTCTGCCACAGTATTTCCTAGGCCTTGTGAGAACTGGAACTTCTTTTTTAAAATGTCCACACACAATAACTTTTCTTAAGCCAAAATGAATATAAAAATGTTCTAAAATCTTAAGAATAATGGGAGGAGTGGTATGGGAACTCTGTAATTTCTGCGCAATTTTTCTGTAAACCTAAAACTGCTTTAAAAATAAAGATTTTTAGAAATAATGTTAAATATGTTAAGCAATGTTATGATGAGAAAAATTAATTGCTTATTATTTCCAAGATATACTTATGGATTAGCCAAACATATGTTTTTAATATTTCTATTTTTTAATTCCTAAATATTTCAAAGCTTTAGGTAATTCTCAAAACAGTATTTTAAACTCTGATAACTTTTAAAAATAGATGTTTTCCACTTTTATGTTATTAAAAAGTACAATACAATTAATTTAATATTTGTAATTTGTATAATTTATAATAAATGCTCCTAGTATTATTAATATAGCAGAGTGCATTAGAATGTCTCATATTAAGACACATGAGACTTTCAATTTAATATATTTTATTGCTTTTTTAGGACAATTACCCTCCCGAAACACTCACTTTTTGGTAAAACTGGTTTCAGAGTTACTCCTTAAAAAATAATCCTCTGACTCTAAAGTATCTTAACAAATGCATCCATTTGTCCAAAGATAGCAGTGAATATATTTTTAAATATGTAAAAATGCTTAACATCAACCTCGGTATAACGTTAGAATTTGGACTTAAAAAATATACACACTTATATGGACTTTTAATACTGAACAACTCTTAATCACTGGAAGGAAAATAACATGTATTTGAAGGGCAATGAAAATGCTAAGAAAACAAAGGAACAGTTGATTATGTGTTCAACTTGTTCATGCTGGTCAAGGTAACTGAAGACAGATAGCTGTAGATACATTGTTTTTTTTCAAAAACGTTTTACACTTAAAACTCTCAGGGAGACTATGTCAGCCAAAATCTTGGTCACAAACATTTGACTCCCTTTCAATTAGGAAAATAATGCAGTTATATTGCATTTCGCACTTGAAACATCAGTAAATCGTTGGACTAGTGAATTTATATAAATTACATTTTAATGTTTATTTTATTTTTACTATCAACAATGAAGACCAAGTACAAGGGAACAAAGTGGGTTTCAGGTACTCTCCTTTTG
>JAQZBX010031558.1:0-26276 GCA_029593785.1 Cabassous unicinctus | reverse complement strand
AAAAAAAAAAAAAAGAGACGGCATAAGGTATGGGTCTATAGCAATTTATGACATATGGCTAGCTAATGGTTTGACTGGATTGTCACGACCTTCAAAGAAACGCATTTAAGAAGATGGTTGCAAGGCGATCTGGTGAGGAGGTGTGTAGACCTTTCCAAATAGTTACAAAGGTTGAAAATTTGTGCCCCATGCTAATACTCCTGCCAAAACTGTGAGCTGTGAACATACGAATGCCTTTTCTATTATAATGGTCTTCCATACAGCCTCACTTCTGACCAAGAACAGTGGGACCATGCATTGATCTTAACATATTCCCCACCTTCTTGAAGCAAATGACTTTATTGGTGGAATAGCTATTTGAATACTTGTGTCACTGAGAGGTCAACACTTTGAGGAGCTAGAACAATATCCTCTATGATGTGGTATATGCTCTAAATCAGCATCCAATATATGGTGTTGTTTGTAATATAGCCAGGATTTGTGGGTCCAAGAATCAAAGGGTAGAAACGGGAATGAATCCATTTAATATTACCCTAAGTGACCCACTAGCAAAATTTTTGCTTCTCATCTTAATGACTTTAGGCTCTGCTGAGGACACAACTGGTAGTTGAAACTGCCACATGGCCACTTTGGTCTCCATATGCCACTGAGTCAACAGGCATAGCGGAGATTTATTCTTTTGACTGGTGTGTTTGATTCTGACTATGAAGGGGAGATTGGGTTGGTATTATACAATGTTCCAGCATCAGATGCAAAGACAACAGCCTTACTGAGATTGTTTAACAAACTACAGTTTCCCAAATTTCATAAGATCAAATCACTGTAATAAAACTATCACCTATTTGTCTATCTATAGCGATACAATCTATATCTATATCTCGTTTTCTAATCTGTCTGCGTAATCTAATATTATCTTCTAGAGGTTCTGCTTCTCTCTTAGGAACCTCACTGATAGAGGATGTAAATGATGGCAATGAAATTAAAGTGTTACATTCTAAGAACAATCAAATCCTTAAGCCACTGGAGAAGGTGAGATGTAGGAAGAGGGCTTTTGTATAGATTACCACTGAGGTCAGAGAAGGTCTTTTCCCAGTAGGATCTTGTACATTTTTTCCAATGAATCAATATGTTAAACTAAATAGATCTACTACCTCATTCATTAAATAGGAACTGACGCTTGGGTGAATCTAATTGATCTTCATAGCATCTAGTCTTAAGAAAATATTTTGTGTGTCTCAAATGATTGGCTTGCAATAGGATTTATTTCATATTGGGAATTGCCTGTGTGAGGCAATCTATGGAAAGAACCAGAAAAGGCAATCATTCTATAGATGGGAAAAAATCAAAATAGAATTTCCTTGGCCATATCTCTCTCTGATAACATGTTTCATATTATCCTTTTGTCTTGGAGAAGTTATTTAAGTGATAGTATACTCCTTTTTAAAATCTGTAAACAATAATAAGACTGCTGACCTACTTTGTGATAACATATAACTACTGTGGAGAGGCAGATAGTACTTCTTAAAAGCTCACTAATATAATGAATATTCACCTACATTTTTTAGTGTCAGTAAATATCGATATACATAGAGTTAGCTCAGCAAAAGGCCATGTTCTGTTTGCACCATGTACCAGGGATGAAATATGCTTTTAAGATACTTTATGGCCCTTATTTCAGAACTTTATCTGTGATTATGGTAAATAAATGAGGTCACTTAACTTCATCTCAGCTTCACAGTCACTTCACAAATGTCCTAATTTTATCCCAGAATTCATGAAAACAACTTATTTTTGTCAGTTAACACTTTAATGTTCAATTTCAGATACCTCATGATATGGGTTTCTAGGGCATTTCTGATCTCAAACCAAGAGCGGATGTATTTCAAGGGCTACATTTTGCCTCTTCTTTCTGTAACAGGCTTTTGAAGCATTTCAATCAATCATAGTCTAACTATGATTAAAATCATGTAATGAATTATCAATTGTGTGCTGGTGTTCCAGGAAACATGTCACTTCAGAAACATTTATACTTAGGATCACAAAATAAAATAAATATAGTCAGCCTCCTTCTTTTCACTCACTTCTTGAATCAACCAAGTTGTTAAAGCACAATCAAATCTGGAAGGTTCATTCAACAAGTATTCATTGTCAGAGAATGCCAGAATGGCCCCTGTCCTGAAGGAATTTCAAACTCTGGAGCTATATATCCAACACAGCTTATAAGCATTATTTTGCTGGCCTTCTTACCATATGTCTTTGAATACAACATCCCCGGGTATTTTCCTTTCCACTTCAATTTTGAGTAACAAATAAATATTCTTTTTTTATTTGGTCGGTTGGTTTTTACAACAAGTTATTTTCACAGTGGTGAGCTGCTTTGCTTGTTGACAGAAGTAGTCGGTGCTTGCTCTGAAAGAGGCATGAAAGACCCTATTTGCACAAAGAAAAAGCAAGAGAGTGTATAGACCTAGGAACAATGCTCGAGTGATTTGAGATGGAGAAAATTTAGCTGTAAACTGCAGTGGCTGTAGTCCCTGGGGCAGCCATAATCTATTCCTCAAACTCTTATTTTCTACTGACCATTGTCTTTCCCTGCACCTGTTTTAGGTATAAAACATTCACTTAAGAGGCCTCAGAAAGTAAGCACCAGGTAATCACAAAGTGTGTGTGTGTGTATGTATGTGTATGTATACATGAATTCCAGTTCTGAAGATTTCCCTCATTTTAGAGATCTCAGAAATGATTACGGGGGAATTCTAAATGTTTCACTTCATCTCTGCAGTTTAAGAATTCAGAAGGTAACTCTTTCAGCATGAAAAAGCTGAAACACATTTTGAAATAAAATCATTAGAAACATTGTTTTCTAATACATTTCACGGCTTGTTCATGCTGAGCCATGTAAAAAGGGAGAGAAAATATGACAAAATGGCATTCTGGCCCTGACCCTATTGGTAATTAGGATATTAAGAGGACTAGTAAACAACTTGAGAGTGAGTTGCAAGCATTATTGATCAGTCCGTTGCCATTTCATTTATTAAGCTTCTAACTGGATTTGCAACCATTGCCAAATAAAATGTATATAGCCTGATACCTTAATAGACAAAGTCAACATGTAAAAGGGTATAAGAGGGAGATTTAGAGGAATAGTTTTTGTTCTCTTTTCCAATCAGAGGATTATGAATGCAATATAGCATGAAAAATGAGTTAAGAATAGATGATATTGGTTTAAAATGAGAAAAAAAGAGTTATTTCTGCCTCATTGAAATCTATTTGCTTGTTTATGATCTCAATGTTCTTCTGGGAATTTACCAAATCATAAGATATTTCTGAGTAACAAAAATTATCTTTTCTGTTCTATATTGTAAATTTAAAGAAAGCTTGGCTCTGGTTGACACAGTTCACTTATCTGATAAATCTGGTAAAATTCCTATTTAGTGGCCATGTGCAGCCTGTTAATGTTGTGCTTCAGAACATAGGCTTGATGACAAACACAACTGACTATGACCCTCCATTCTGCTTCTTACTAACTGTGATTTTGGGCACATTTCTTAGGCTCTTTGAATCTCAGTTTCATTATCTATAAAATGGGGCTAAAACAATATAGCCTCTATTCATAAAACTACATGAAAATAAAATGAGGTAATTCACATAGAATGCTTAGCACAGTGTCTGGAACCTAATAAAAGCTCAAAAAATGTCTGCTATTTTTGAAGTTGCAAGCTTATATAATCTTGCAATATTCATAGTATGCTTATAGAATTTAGATCCATAAAAGGTAGGTCTTTAAATGGAGCAAGGACCGACAATTTTAGATGCGGTATGACTATGTAAAGAAATTTCAGACTGGGTCTCAGATGAGTTTGTTGTTCCCTGAAGGCCCAAATGAGATGGACAGAGACTTCCAGAATTAAGCATCAAGGCAAGCAGCAGACAATTTAACTGCCTGAAACCAGATAGGGTTAAGGAAGGGCTGCCTAGGTAGAAATTCCTCTTAGGAGCAGGCAATGAGCTGGATAAGTTGGAATGGGGCACAGGTAAAAGACAGATGCAGCATCTTCAAGGACATATTGCAAGGAGGGATGCTACATTCGGCCACTGACGTCTAAATCAGGATCAAAACACCTGGAAGGAGAATCATCAAGGATAAAAGCAAACACTGGAAACGGACCAAAGGGCCAGCTGAAGGAACTCATCAACTGAGCCATATCAAGGACTAAGGGACTAATTGAGGGTTTTTTCACCTACAATGTACTAGGTGTCAGATTAGTTCGAGGAATAAAACAATATAGTGAGAGAGAGTGCTGGCAGCACTCTGAAGCATTTCTTCGTTCCTACTTGTTCATTCATTCAACAAACATTTTTTGACCACTTACTTTGCATTAGGATATGTTCTAGACACTGGGTACATAATATTAAATAAAGACAAAACCCCTTATCCTTATGAAGCTTACATTCTAGTCAGGGAAAGGCACGTATTTAACAAAAATGAATGAACAAAATATATCACATGTTAGATTGGCAAAACGTGCCAAGCAGGAAAGGGAAGAGGAAATGTTGTGAGAATACAATTTTATATAAGTCTCATTGAAAAGTGACATTTGAGTAAAAACCTGAAGGAGATGAGGGAGCATGCCATGTGTTTATCTGGGAGAACAGCATTCCCATGTGGTGTGGATGCTGAATTGAGAGCCAGTAGGCTAGTATGGGACCCTCCATGACAGCCAAACATGTCAGGGATAGATACATCTCTAGCAGAAGCAGAGGTGAGGATGCACCACCAGGTTGGGCTGGACGAAGGGACTGGTGGGCCATGAGTGTCTTCAGCCAGTGGCTGCCACACTAGGATTGAGACAATGGAGGTAGACAACCAGGACCTGACCAAGCAAGAGACCAAAACAATCAGAAACTCGAGTCACCAAATGTCAGCAAGGCCAGTATGTCCCCAGTAGGCAAAGGACTATTGCCCTGGACACCAGCAGGCTCCAGCCGGCACTTATCTTTGAAGCTCTGTAGCCACAAAGCTCTTTCCCTCTTCCTCCAACTGCAACCACATGCCTGGACAACATTTAAGAGAAGCAGGAAGAGGGATCTGACTGTGACTATTTTTATCCAAGAGATTCTGGACCCTATCTCAAAAGTATTATATTAAATTATATAATTTATAACATATAAATTAAATATGCATCATATAATTTGGGCAAAGTTTTAACCTGAACTGGACATAAAATTTATTTTCTTTCATACTGCCCTATACCTCACCAATGTGCATGGCCCCAGAGGAAGACACCTGAGTTGTACTGAGTAAATCTGTGACTCTAATGCATATAAATTATCAAAGGGAAAAAAAAAAGCAACAACTGGGATATATGTTTCTTCAACTCCCACAGTATAAAAATGAATTGTGTTTTGCTCTTAATTATCAGTAAGTTTATTCTAATTGCCCTTGCTTTCCTCCCCTACCTTAAACATATGTTTAATCCCTTCATTTTTTCACTTGTTTTTTTTTTTTTTGCTGCTCTTGCTCCAAAATGATTTTCAAAGTAAGATGTACTGGTAATAGTGTGACAAATATTATTTTGCTTGTCCAATACTTTCCACCCTTCTTCTGGAAGACACACTTTCCCCCTTTTGAACCATGTGATTCTAATAGGTGCTTCCAGGGTGATAATGATAATTTTAAAAAATAGTTATGATTTTATTGAATATTTAATATGCATCAGGTACTCTGCTGATCATTTTATGTATATTAATTCATTTAATATTCACAACAACTCTTTGAATTGGGAACTAGTATTTCTCCCACTTTACAGAGGAGGAAGTGGAGACTAGAGAGTTTAAGTAACTTTTGCAGGATCACACAGCCAATAAATGGTGGAGCCCTCCCTTGTGACTGTGCTTGTTCTGTGATGATTAGTTGACCCAAGCTGGCCCAATGATATTACCTTTCCCCAAAACCCCAGTTGATTGTTCCAATCTGAAACACATAACCTAAGCCAGTAATTTTTTTTTTTTTCCCAAAATGGAGATGAGAAAGTTGAAATCAGTACTGGAAGTAATAGGAGGAGGAAGAGGATTTGTATGTTGAGAGCTCCAGGTGCTGAGAGTTCTTCTACATGTTTTCCATCATGTAGAAGAAGCCAGTCTAAGAGAGTGAAGCCATGACTAACAACTGACAAATACAAATGAAAAAGGAGTTAAATGTAAATTTGCCTCATCTTTGACTATATTTGTGGTGATCCTGTGGCTCCGGTGTTTCAATTTTATGACTTTTAACAATGAGGTACACATTAAGATTTTCATTATTTTTAGTAAGGATAATACTTGTTTGTTAAATATTTGATAGTCAAGATCTTAGTAAATCTTTTTAGAATAATAGAATTTGAAGGTACTTGGAGAGGCCATCTTTGTCCACCCAAATCTGTAGAAAATAATTCAAACTTCAAGTTCCAATTCAAATAATAACTTTGCTGAGATAATTTTCTCTATAGCCCAGAAAGAATGAACTACTCCTTCCTCTTATATTTATAATAGCTTTTCTATACTGTTAATATAGTATCTATCTTGTTTGATGGTTATTTGGAGAGAGATAATATGTATGTTGTAGTTTTATTGACTTAGTATTTAAATATTTAACATATACTAGCAGTCCCTAGATACTTAATATATATTTACTAAATAAATGAACTAGCCATTAACTTTAATTTAAGATAAGAATACCGAAATAAAAATGAGACAAGAAACCTTTGAAATAATCTAACATAGATTTCTTAGTTTATAAATTTGCAAACTGAGGTCTACAGATGAAAAAAAATTTTTTTTTCAAACTCACATAGCTAATTAGAGGCAAAATTGGAATTAAAACTCAGATCTCCTTTCAACCACACCATGTTTTAACTCCAAAGAGGTGTTTTCTCAAATTAAACCTTATGTGACACATTCTTACCATGAAAAGAAAAGTGAGAACTCATTAACCCAAAAAGGGAGACCCTCCTCAACCTCCATAGAGTTGATCAAAATTGGGAATCATTCTCCTTCTTGATGTCTCATTTGGTGAAAATTGCCTTGACCTGATAACTCTGAAGGGTGAATATTACCCTGCACCTGTGTCATTTAATGGCATGCTCCCTATTTTGTGTTTGAGATATTTAAATTATCATACAGAAAAATTTTCTATGTTGGAGATATTTCAAAGTAAGACACTTAAATGGTAGTTATAGGTGTGTTTTGGATGTTTCAAACCTGCATCACATGTTTGATAACCTTCTTAGTGAGATCCTGCAATTTCTTTTATTTTAGAGCATTGCCTAGCTTTCATAGTGCTTAGGATAGAGGTAGAGCTGGAAATTTATTTTATTTTCATGGGAGCTATGTAGGATTCATGTACTCTTGATGTTCAACTTTATAGTGATGGTGGATCTGGAGGAGGACACCACTGGCTCTGAGCAGGAAATCTGATAAGAGGTCCATGGCACATTCGCCTAGATGGGAACTGTCAAGTGTGGATTGCCTGGAGCTCTATGTTCTTTAAGGCAGAGCTAAGAGACTTGTGAGGATCCATACTTCTGAACTGGGAGTAATATCTCTCCTGATAAAAAGCTAATTATTGTGTGATATGGCTACAGATCAGGGAGGAGATATGAAAAAGGGCAAGTCTGAGAATGGATTATGAATAAGATCACAATATGTGGAGGAGTGAAAATTTACTCTTTTGAACTAGAGTTGAGGCACCTCCCATGCTGCTGCTGTGAATTGCAAGATTCCTTCTAAGATTTTATAAACGTGATAGGACTCTTGGAAACCTCATAGAGACTACAGATACTATGAGGAATTGGCATAGATCATGATACAAGTTATATTGTGCTGCAATTAATTTACCTGCAGAGATTGCAAGGAGACAGACAGACACACTTGTCCTTCTCCGTTGCCTGTGATCTCTACGTCCTGCAGGAGAGAACTGAATCCCTACATGTATATCCAACCAGTCATTAAGAGCAATTTTTATTATAGGGTTTCCTTTTCTCCTTTTATATTTTTGGCTACTTTATAACAACATATTTTTAAAATATTTATTGCTCCTGTATCAGTAATATTTTTCAAGCATAGCTCTCATTAAATTTTTATAAAAGCAGAAACATTTTATTTTCCTGTGCACATTTTTTTCTTGGTGTATATTTAAATGATAATTTTTTTAAAATTATGAGGATATAGACTTATACTAATACTCTTGAAGGAGAGAGACTAAAACTCATTTTCCAACTATACTTGAGAAGACTGACATATTTTATGTTTCTTAATTATCTTTAAAGTTCCCAATTGCATTACTCTTGAATAGGCTCAATTTACTATGTGCCAATGAAAGAATGAAAGAACCTCTCAGACAACTGCTATTTCAGATGAGAAAGTATTTCATTCCTTTGTGGTGTTGGAATATAAAACTTTCATGTGAAGGGCGTTTTTAACTTTCTTTTGTTCTACTCAAAGTCATGGTATTGTTTGGGTCATGATTGGTGCTCAACACAAGTATAAAATATTAATTTAATAAAATTTTCCAGTACATAGATTTTTCTGTATATATTAATTGGCAGTACCTTTAGGTCTTTGCCTCTCAAAAATATTTTTATGACATAAAATTAGTCTCAAGTATAGCTTGACAAAATTGATCTCTTGAGGTTTTTACCAGCCTGAGATTTTTTTAACCCTTCTCCCACACATCCCACACTTCTTATTCTCTCACTAAAAGATCACTTCATTCATAATCTTATTTTGTGCCCTCTCTGACTCCATTCACTATGTGCCTTCTGGAAACTACTAGGGAGAGTTTGATGTATCGATAGTAGCCTGGAGGAATGGCTGCTGAATTTTTTCTTTGTCTGTAATGGCTCAGTAGCAGAAAACCTATTCCTCCTAAAATCACATCTGGACATTTTTCAATGTACTGAAAAACACATTTCATTATATCATTTTTACATTTGTTTTTGAATATAGTTTCTTTTTTAACTTATTTAAATCACAGGGCTAGGATCATGGAATGCTACAATTATTAGTCCTCATTTTATTTTACTTTTATTAATTATCCCTTTCATCAACAGTCACTAGTCCCATCTGCACCCCCACTCCCCACCTTCTCTCTGCACCAAGGACACCTATTCTATTTTGTTTAAGATATGCCCATTTGTTTATCCTACCCTTGTAGAATATAAAGTGTTGTTCTGAATATTTTTAAAACTTTATATAAATGGTATTATACTACAGATTATAGATTTCTTTCTGTTTCTTATTTATTTTTCTCTTACTCAGGAATACATTAATGTCCAACCATGTTCATGACTGCGTGTTTAATTCATTGCTTCTGACTGCTGCATAGTACTTCATGGTGTATGCCCACCATATTTGATTTATTATTCTCCTGTGAATGGACAGCCTAGTTGCCTTTAAGTTTGTACCAACCCCACCAGATAACCATGACCCCTCAGGTGTTGGGGGATGGAAGGAGGAGAAAATTGTGGATAGAAGAAATGCCCAGGAACTAGACAGTTCATACATGTTATCTTGTCCTCCATACCACATATGGGTTTGAATGCCACTACCTTGGTACTGGGTTAGAACTGCTTTTCTTTTTCACAGGGAGGAAGGGCCAACAATGATTTACCCAAGGAGTCTTTTCTTATTTTTATTTTTTTCAGAGTGAAAACTTTTCTGTCACTTCTATGTCATACCAAGCACTGCATTTCAGTAAAGAGAGCCAGCAACCTGTGTTAATTCTCAATGTACTCAAGAACCGAGAATCTAGAATGATTTTTAGAAGACAAATTTTTGTTTATAGGGTAAAGAGTTTAGAGACTTGGGAGACACAGACATGAAAATGTACTTTGGGCACATGTAAAATGCATAGTGTTTAACTGATACCTGCTGTAAATAAACATGAAAGGGCTATTAACCACATTAAGAACCACAAATCTCATAGGGAAGAACTAATGGCTGTACAAATGACCACAGATTTATTTGAAGTAAGAAGGAACAAAAATGACCCTAAAAAAGATTTCTCAAAATTATTGCCACAGTATATTTCCTGGTCATGTTTTCAACTTCCAAGCAAATTTTGATCTTTATGATCTCTTTTATCTCTTTGATCTCATTCTTTGAGATCAAAGAATGAGACCTTTCTATGCTTGGCAGACTCTGACTTGAGCATTAAAAAACTACCTAGTGTCTTCCACCAGAAAACAAACATAAAACAAAACAAGAAAACAAAACAATTAACAAGCAATAACATACCTTCCTTGAATCCATACTTCACTCTAGGTACTGTCTTATATCCTTCACAGGCAAATTTCTTCAAAAAGATGTCTTGACTTGCCATCTTAGATTCCCACTGCAACCTGCCCTTGACAGTCCACTGAAACAAATGTCAGCCTAGGGGGCCAAAATTCAACACTCTTCATTCTCTGCTTTACATTTGCTCTTGTCAGCAAATGACACTACTGACTACTTCTCCCATCTCAAAACTGTTTGTGTAACATTGTCTTGTTTGCTTTCAGTTTTTGACTCTCTAGGAAATTCTTCTGTTCTTTTATCAGTTTCTCATAACACATCCAACTCTGAAATTTTGCCGTTCTTCAGCCCTCTGTCTTCAGTTGTAGCTCTCCTCTCCCACCCTAAGCAATAGCACATCCTCATTAACCATAATATCTCTTTGCCAAGGGTTTTCAAATCTATACCTCACCTGAACTCTTTTTATCTAACTTTTTAATAACTTTCACCATACATAGTTCACAGGCACCTCACACAAACCCTCTCCAAAGCTGAATGTACGATCTCTCCAATGTCTTCCCTCCACCAATCACCATATCCCTCATCCCACCACCCCACCCATCGATCCTCCTCCAGTTTTCTAAAAATGTTCCATGTTCGGTACAACTACCTCTCCAGTCATACAGTCTAGCAATGAAGAAGCCGTCCTTTAAATTGTCCTTATCTTTTTCAATACCAACATATAGTCAACCACCAAATTTCAATTCTATTACCAAAATATATTTTAAATCTATCTGCTTTTTTCCCTCTGTTTTCCACTTCTATTCTTTCCCACTTTTATCTCTTTGTGTACAGAGTAACCAGAGTGAAAGTAATAAATCCTAAATGAGGTGTTTAAAAGCCTTCAAATGGTACCCATAGCCCATGTGATACTATTAAACTCCTCATAGGGTAGACCTTGCCTGTCACACTCAGAATTCTGCTCATCACTCTATCTGTAGTTGTTAGTCTCAGTGTCTTTCAGTCTCTTTTTGCTCACCTGCCTCTGTGACTTCCATCATGATTTTCCCTGTAACTGGAATACTCTTCTTACCTCAAATTCCCCCACTTGACCAGAATAACTCTAACTCGCCTTTACTTCCCCAGATTAGGGGAAGATTCCTTTCTGAGGGGTTTCCATAGAACCTTGTACCTTTTCTTTCTTAACATACTTTAAGATTGTAATTACTTGTTTAATAACTATAGTTATAAAATATGTGCTAGAATCTGTGCTTCAAGTAGACAAAACTATAACTGTCTTATTTTCCTAGCATAGTCCTCAATATTTGATGAATGAATTAATGCATGGTTGAAAGAAGGAAGAAATTTATCCTCTTTAAAGCAATTTTATTGAGATGTAGTCACATACCACAGAATCCATCCAAAGTGTACAGTCATTGCACAGTTGTGTATTCATCACCACAATGAATTTTAGAACATTTTCATCACCCCAAAAAGAAAAACTCCTTACCTCTTAGCAGTCACCTCTCACTCCCTCTCTCCTTCCACACCCATGCTCCATAGTTTGCTTTAGTTGTATTTTTGTCCATATATGAACCTATAATTAACACCTTGTGATAGTGATGCACATTTGTTCTAATTCATGGCTTATGTTTGTCCTATTGACCACACTCATCATCCATGACAGGGTTCATTATGTTTTATAGTCCCATGTTTCATCCTCTAGCTTTCCTTTTGTCAATTTTGTTGACCTCAAACAACTAACTTTTGGGGTTTTTTGTTCTCAGGTTCATTTATTTCTGCTCTAATATCTGTTATTTCCTTACTTCTGCTTGCTTTGGGATTATTTTGCTGTTTTTTTTTCCTAGTTCCTTCAGGAGTATAGATAAGTCTTTGATTTTAGTTATTTCTTCCTTTTTACTGTAAGCATTTGGGGTATAAATTTCCCTCTCAGTACTGCCTTTGCTGCATCCCATAAGTTTTGATATGTTGTGTTCTTGTTTTCATTCATCTCAAGATATTTGCTGATTTTTATTACACATTCTTCTTTGACCTACTGATTGTTTAAATGTATTATTTAAACTCCTTAATTTGAGAATTTTCCAGTCCTCCAATTGTTATTGATTTCTAGCTTCATTCCATTATGATCAGAAAAAGTGCTTTATATAATTTCTATCTTTAAATTTATTGATACCTGTTTTGTGACCCAACATGTGGTCTATCCTGGAGAATGATCCATGAGCACTTAAGAAGAATATATGTCCTGCTGTTTTGGGGTGCATTGCTCTGTATATATCTGTTAGGTCTAGTTAATTTATCAACTTATTCAAGTTCTTTGGTCCTTATTGATCCTCTGTCTAGATGTTCTATCTATTGATGAGAGTGGTATATTGAAGTCTTCAACTCTTATTGTAGAGATGTCTATTTCTCCCTTTAGTTTTGCCAGGGCTCATCTCATGTATCTCATGTATTTTGGGGCATCCTTGTTTGGTGAATAAATATTTATGATTGTTATTTCTTCTTGGTTGATTGACCTTTTTATTAATATATAATGTCCTTCCCTGTCTCTTATGACAGCTTTGTATTTAAAGTCTATTTTGTCCAATATTAGTATAGCTACCCCAAACTTTTTGTTGTTTTTGCTATTGTTTATGTGGAATATCCTTTTCCTGCCTTTCATTTTCAACCTATCTGAATCATTGGGTTAGAGGGAGTTTCTTGTGGATAGCATATGGATGAATCATATTTTTATCTATTCTTCTAGTCAATGTCTTTTGATTGGGAAGTTTAGCCCATTAATATTCAATGTTATTTTTGTACAGGCAGTACTTACTTCAACTATTTTATCCTTTGGCTTTATAAGTCATATCTTATTTTTGTCCCTTCTTTAGCCCTTTTAGTTACCTTTACTAATAATTTTCATTTCTACATTGTCTTCCAAGCCTCTCTCTCTCTTTTGTCTTTTCCTGTCAGCCTGCAGGACTCCCTTTAGTATTTCTTGTAGGGAAAGTCTCTTGTTAACAGACTTTCTCAGTTTCTGTTTATCTGAAGGACAGTTTTGCTGGGTAGAGAATTCTTCTCTGGCAGTTTTTCTCTTTCAGATCTTAAATATATCATACCCCTGTCTTCTTGTCGCCATAGTTTCTGATAAAAAATCAGTACTTAGCCTCATTGGGCATCCCTTGTATGTGATGAATCACTTTTCTCTTGCTGCTTTCAGAATTCTCTCTTTATCTTTGGAATTGGACATTCTGATTAGTATGTGTCTTAGTGTAGGTCTATTCGGATTTATTTGGTTTGGAGTACATTGCACTTCTTGGACTTGTATATCAAATATTCTTTCTGCTCCTTTTCCCTTCTCTTCTTCTGGTACACCCATCACACATATGTTCATATGCTTCATGCTGTCATTCAATATTCTGAGACCCTGCTCAATTTTTTTCCATTCTATTTTCTATTTCTTCTTCTGTCTGTTCTGTTTCAGAAGGCCTGTCCTCTAGCTCACTGATCCTTTCTTCTGTCTCTTCAAATCTGCTGTTGTATGCCTCCAGTGTATTTTTAACTTCATCTATTGTGACTTGCATTCCCATAAGATCTGTTATTTTTTCTTTGTATGCTTCCAAATGCTTCTTTTTTAAAAAACAATTTATTGAAGTACATCATTCATACATGAACATACATAAATTATAAGTGTTCAGTAAACATCATGATCTTACAAAACAAACATGCATAACATCATACAGGGCTCCCACACATCACTCCCCCACAAACACCCTGCACTGTTGTGAAACATTTGTTAACAAATCATGAAATAGCATCGTCAAAGTATTACTACTAACTATAGTCCGTATCTTCCTCCCCTATACATTTTTTTAAGGATTTATTTATTTATTTACTTTTATCCATTTTTACCCTCCTTCCCATTTTTGCTGTATCTGTGTCCATTCACTGGGCAACTCTCTGTGTCTGTTTCCTGCCCTCTTTTCTCATCCTTCCCCTCCTGTCTTCACTGGGATTTGATCCACAGAATCTCCAATGTGGGAGAGAGGCATCCTACCACCTGCACCACCTTAGTTCCTGGTTTTTCAGAGAGTCTCATCTTGGTTCTCCCTTGTGTCACTCTCCTTTACATCATCATCTTGCTGCATGGCTAGCGGGGCCTGGCAGTGCACCCTCACATGGGGCCTGGTGGCTCACCCACTCACAGGGTCTGGTGGCCCACATGCCTTCTATATTTTTCTTTTTTTAATTTTTACTGCGAGGTCCCGGGGATCAAACCCAGGTCCCTCCATAAGGGAGATGGACGCCCAACCACCCGAGCCACATCTGTCCCCCTGCTATATCTCTTAAGGTTGACCAAAGATACCCAAAGTCACAGTCTTTTCCCATACAGGATGGTCATATAATAAATCAGGCTTAGTTTATCACCTGCATTCTAAAAACCAGACCTAGGGAGAAAAACTAGGTCTGGGGACACATGCATGGTGTCTAATATAGCGAATGTTTAGCCTACCCTGCTTATCACAAAATCAGGACAGCGAGAATATTCACATCCAAATGCTTCTTTATGCTCACCCATTTTCTCAATAATATCCTTTATTTCTTTAGCTGTCTTTTTGAGTTGATTTAGCTTTGTTTGAACACCTTTGATTAGTTTTTCCAAATTCTTTGGCTCCTTCAACTTTTTAATTTGCTCCTTTCCTTGGTCCATATCTTCCTGCTTCATAGTATGGCTTATAATTTTTGCTGATATCTGGGTATCTGATTATCTTGATGAGCTTTTTCTGAAGGTCAGTATTGTTTTGTATCTTCTGTATTATTTTGCTATTAATGATAAGGCAAGTTGCCTAAGGCAGTAGGGAGAGAGAAAGAGAAGTGAAATTAAAATTTAAATTGATCCATTTATTCTTTCATATAAAATATGTATTTGAGCACCCATTTCTAAGTTAAATCCAGTTCATCTTCCATACTGCAACCAGAATTAATTGTAAAATGCAAGCTACTTTTTGTTACTTACCTGGTCAACATTTCTCCAAAGAGTCCTTGTAACTTATAGAAAAGAAATTCAAAAGAGTTAGTATGACATTAAGTGGTTCATGTTAAACTTTCCAGACTTGCTTCCTCAAGTTTTTCCATCCTGTTACTTATTCTCTCATGCTTCAGCCATACTTATCTCTCATTAATGAGAAAAACAAAAAACAAAAGAGAAAAAAAATAAAAGTGACAATGCTCTTCTTTCACTCAAATATCTTATCTTCACATGATCAAATGCTACCTCCTTTTCAAAATCTTTCTGAGTCATTTACCATTTCTCCCACCTCCCTACCCTTCCAAAGAAGAATTTTATTTTTTTCTTTTCTAAATTCAGATGGCATCTTGTGCAATCCCATACTCTTATACCTTTCATGTTTTCTTACAATTATTTGTGAGTCTATTTCTCCATCAGATTACAAGCTCCTTGAGGGCAGGGACTTTGTCATATTAATATTTTTGGAGAGAGTAGAGCATAGCAATTAAGAAAGCAGGCCTTGCATTTAAATCCTGGCTTCATCTGTTCTTAGCTCTTTGATCTTGGGTCAGTTTATGTTGGACTCTCTGAGAAATGGTGATAATGTTAGTACTTACTTGAGGATTAAATAATTGAATAATTGTTTAAGATATAAGAAGAGCTTAATAGATTCTAGCTATTATTAGTAGTATTTGTTATGGTTACCAATTACTGCATAACAAACTATCCCAAAAATCTAGTGGCTTACAACAACAGGCATTTTGTTATACCTCACAATTTTGTAGGCCAGAAATCCAAACAGAGCTTGTCTGCACAATTTCTACTCTCTGTTGCGTTCAAGGAGGCCAGCTAGTATGGAGGGTCCAAGACAGTTTAACTCAAATTAATGTTTTAGCAGGAATGCCTGGAATGCTGGACTCAGCTGAACAGTTGACTGGGCCACATACACGTGGTCTCTCTAGCAGGCACTCTTATAGTAGTCAGACTTCTTACATATTGACTAACTTCTCGCAGTGCAAGAGTTTCAAGAGAACTAGTCAGAAGATGCATGGCCTTTTCTGACTTGGTCAAAAACATACACTTTCCTTTCTGCTATATTCTATTGGTTACAAGCAAGTCATAAGGTTAGCCCAATTGAAGGGGCCAGGAATTAGACTCCACCTATTAATGGGACAATGGCAAGGTCACATTGTATAGGAGGTTGTGTGATGGGAGATATTGTTGCTGACATGTTTGGAAAATACAGTCCACCAGAGTACTGTCAGTGTTTACAAAAGTATGGGACAATCAATATTTGGTGAATGTATGAATGAGCAAGGTCTCAGGAAATTGAATGACAGCAAGAAGCATACAAATATATGTGTCATGATATACCAGAAAGAAAAGAAGTAGAACACAATCCTTGTTCTTTATGATATTTTTCCTCTGTGCATGGTAGTTGCTGAGGATCAGAGACAATCATAGTTTAGGTTGTGGGGAAACTGAAGAAACAGGCTCTACTCTTTCTTCTCTCTTTCTTTTCTGTGCACAGTGTTTTGAATCTGGAAATGAAACCATTTGTTTTCATGAACAGTGCTCATGACATCCACACACAAACACACATACAACTAGCATATTTTTAAATTTAATTAAGTTTTGTATCAGTTATTTTAATAGTTCAGCATGAAGAGAGGTAGTCTTTCTCTTTAACTGGGAAATTTTTAGGGAGTTTCACAATAAAGCATTTACTATATAACTATCTCTTTGTGGATATGGACTATACAATATTCTAAGATAATAATTAGTTGAAATTGTATCATGCAATATTTCCCAAGTCCAAACTTATTTTTTAAATGGATGAAAACTGTAAGTAAGCTGACTTAAATGTTTCTTATAAAGTTGTTTTTGTAAACAACAGCAACAACAAAAATCTTTAACAAGAAATCTGTACCAATTCATGGAATTCCCTTGTCCATGTGCCCAAGTCAGTTTTAGGCTCTACTTTCTGATGGGGATACAGCTAATAATTACATAACCAGGAGCAGATTATATTTTCCAAATTCCTAGTTAATGTATAAAATATAGTTGAATCTGGAAATAAAAATTTAAAAAAATAACAATAACAGCATATACAGAAAATATGTAGCCAAAGATATACAGTACATGATAAAAGGCCTTTTCAAGTAATGGCACAACAATTTGAAATCTGTAAGACATAAAGGAATTATTTCCCAAATTAAGTATGGTGTCTAGTCTCCAATGGAAACAAATTCTAGTTTCATAATTCGCATACATAATATAATTGATTCTTCTTTAAAATTTGGAATGTCTTGCTGAGAATGGATAAAGCCAAGACTCTTTCTAAATTCAAGAATTTCCTTTTTCCTGGACTACTTCCCAGCTCACTGAAGTGGAGAGTTGCATTTATTACAATTCAACAGCACCTAAGGGACTGAGAGGAAGAATATGCATTGATTTACCATGACTTTGGGCTGCTATAATTTGGCAGAAACCAAGGGGCATAGAAAATGATGCTTCTTTACCATCTACTCTAGCAAAGTCAGGGTAAACTAAGTCAGTTCCGCTGTGTGAAATTTACTGATGTGATTGAATTAGTTATTTGTCTTGCTGTTCAATCTTCACATACATCATTTAGACTAAATATTGGTGAAAATATATTTGACCTTGCTATTGATTGTTTTAATTGTGCTTAAATATAAAGAGGTATAAATAATTTCTGAATGCAATGTATTCAAACAATAAAAATGGGTATTAACAGTTCCTGAATGAGATGTAGACAAACATTGCTGAGTCCTTGAGATTTAAACAAGTGTTGAGAACTCTACAGTAGAGATTCTAAGTTTGAATAGCAATGGACATGGGTTTAGTCTCAAAAATTTTGCCTCCTTACAAAATTTTAATTTTTTTGTTTAGTTTTTCAAAATTCTCATGAGTTCACCTTAAACATAAAGAATTATTCATTAATTCATTATTATATTTATTTGAGCATAAATTCAGTAAACATCACTGAACTCCTAGTATGTGTGTGTCAGCCACTCCGTTAAGTGCCATCATTACTTTGGATGGCAAATTATAAGCATGACAAAATTCTCAAACATCAGTTGCTCATGTGGGGGGACACACACAATGACAGGTAATTATATTGCACTTTATTATAAATAACATCACAGGAGTACATACACTTTGCTGATAGGAAAGAGACACACCTTCTTACCATGGGGATTATGGAAGCTTTTTTGGAGAGGGTAGTAATACGTGGGGAGGAAGTCTTAGAAGATACAAAGAAAAACAAGAATTTGCTTAATGTTATTTTTGTTTCTTTTTAATATGCAAGTGTGCGTTAATGAATGGAAATGGTCTTCATTTCTCTATCATTTTAAACTAAAGAGTTAACATTAGGCTGCCCCACCTCCTCATCACCATCACTAGAAGAAAAGTGTGTACAAATTATATACTGGGTATTATATACTAGGTTTGTCTATTAGGCAGCATAATTTGGTATTTGACATTTTAGAAGTTAGTTACTTGCAGCTGAGACAACAGTGAGTATGGAGAGGGAGACTATTGGGGAACTCATAATGGCTTTTTAAAAAAAATCACTATTAAAGTCATTGGTTCTACAGTGACAGACTAGGAAATGAGGTCATTCAACATCATTTATTTTATTGGCAAATCTTTCTTAAAGGCAGTTCCTTAGGTGGCTCTTCTTTTAGTAAAGCAGCCTCAAAGAACTTCCTATTAAAGTATATTTCCTAATGGTGATATTGGTTGATGATATGAAATGTTTTATGTTCATTTTTTCATTTATGCATTACACTAAAATTTATTAAGAGCCAACAATGGGTCAAGTACAGTCCTAGGTGCTTAGGATACACAAAGGGGTGTGCTAATAAATGTTTAATGACATCTGGGGGTACTGGGGTTGATTTGTAGCATTAGCTGCTTTCTCTGGTGTAAATACTCCCATTCCAGCTGATTTCAAGGTACTGACAAAATGTCACTGAATGAGGAGTTGGGAAGAGATGCAGCACACTTGGCTCTCTTTAGCTTGTGCGAGGTGGTTACAGCACACCACTGAACACACCAGTGAACAAAATACAGTTAAGTCTTGTTATTCATGGTAGTTGTGTTCTATAAAGTCTCCATGAATAATGAATTAGTAAATACAGAGCTATTGCTTCTAAGGGAAATACGGGGTTAGGTTCTTGTGGTTACAACATTTTTGCCCATCAATCAGTATGTAACCTTGTTTGATGTTGTTTCTGTATAAAGACATCTTATTTAATACATATTGTTGATTCATTAACATTGAACTCATGGCTAATAGCACTGAAACTCAGGCCTGAATGAAGCTTGTTTAAAATACGCATTTTCTCTGTAAGGCACCTCACAGCCTTCTTGTACTTAGGAACACAAGACAGTACTTCCACACTGTTGTTGGGAGCCAGTTTAATCAGCAAAATCATCAAGAAAAAACCCACAAAAATGTGAAAAACATGTCACTAAAGATTCTGCAAAGAGGATTCTTGTTTACAGTATGAGAGCTGAAACTAAAGGGTAGGGTATAGCTTTGTTTAGCCTCAGCTGAGAAAGGGTAGTCAGGCAGCTCAAAAATTTCCACTCTGCACATAATCATGAATGACCAGAAAAGTACTGTGAGTATTGATTTTGGGGGTTGCAAATAAATTTTAGCAAGTAGGTGAATTTGAAAATACAGAATCCACAAATAATGCAGATGGACTGTATGTGATAGTCATGCCCTCAAGGAGCTAGCAATGTACATTATATTTTTTGATCTTTGAGACACTACCAGTCTTCTCTGAAATATTAACCCTCACAATTACATACAAAGAAACCCAATCAGAGATGTTAAGTAACTTGAATTAAACACACAGCTAAGTTGGAGACAGAACTCATATCCAGAGTTTCTGACTGGAATGACAGTGCTTTGTCTCATTGCATAATCAATTCCTCATGATATCTCACTGCAGAATTTGCAAATTCTATGTTGTGATTCAGCCAGAAACTTTTAAAAAATGAAACATACTTAAAAACATCAGAGTACATCATTCTATATAAGTATTTGTGAAATTTTGTTTTAATTTTGAGTATATAATTGGTCACAAATTAAAGTACACTTCTACCCCTGGGGTTATAGTCAAAATAAGTTTCTAAAGTACTGCCTTATTGGCATAAGCCACATAGAATTATTCTTTAATTGATGTGTGGTATACAGAGGAAATGCCCAAAGGGTGATAATATTGGGCACATTAGAGCACTGGGTGTCATCTCTTGGCAAGTCCTCAGAAAGGCCATTGCCCACTTCAAGTCTGCTTTTGTTCCCTCTTGATTCTATCTTTAGGCCTTCATTATACCTATAGTTGTTACCTGAAGAGTTGATATGAATATATGAATCCCTTTCAGAAAGGACAGAGGAATGTTTTAAATTACATAAAAGGAGTCAAAGTCTCTGTGGCAGGAATATTGTAGGCTTTTTTTTTTTTTGTGATCACTTATTTTCTTCAGTGATTAGTGGTAAAAATATTTAAAGAAAAAATTGAAGCAGTAAGGAAGGGGAGAAGCTGTGAAGACTAAATCCATCCCATAGCTGGTCTTTAGGAAAGAGGAAGAAAGTAGAGTTGGAATAGAGAAAACAAGAAAAGGGCTAAACTCTATAGCCCAATGAAGTGATCCAGAGAGAGATTGTGGAGCTGAGCTTGCCTCCACACCATCTAACCTTTGATCTCAAGTTGACTTTATGGTGAACTTCTTCTGTAACTCTCACTGTATGTGACCAATATGGATATAAAGCAGATGCTCAGTGAACACCCAATGAATTGAATTTTGTGACTTTTCTGACCAAAAATCTATAAAGGTCTGTTCTATTTTGCTTCCCACCGTTTCCTCAACATCAAGTTTATAATAGGTATTCAGTAAATAATTGCTGATCAAATAACTGCATGCCTGAAGAAAAAAGAGAAAACTTTTTGAGTTTATATTTTTAATATAGTCTTGGGCTAAAAATTTCTTAACGATAATGGAATCATGCAATTAACTTCTTTTATTTTTTTCTGTTTTATTATTTGTTAATTATGTTTAGAATGCTATGAAAACAGAATCAATATAGACACTTGTGGTGGTTTGGAACTGTATATACGCAGAAAAACATTTTCTTAAAAGTAATCCATTCTTGTGTGTGCAAACCTATCATAAGTAGGACCTTTTGATAAGGTTACTTCAGTTAAGGCGTAGCCCAATGCAGCAGTTTGAGATTATTTTATGCATCCTAAAAAAAGAAAGATTATGTTTGTAAACTAATCTATTCATTTGGGTATGATATGCTTTTAATTAAATGGATTCAGTTGAGGGGTCTTTGATTAAGTTTACTTGATAAAATTAAGGGCTTCTGGTTGTCTACATCAGTAAGGCTAACTGAGGTTGAGTCTCTGCCCCCTTGGTGGGCTGCTATAAATGGACACTCACTCAAGAAGACACACAGGAAGAGAGAGAGCTCTGTCATTTTTGGTCCTGGGGCCCCAGACAGAGATAAGCCATTGGCCTGATAATTTGCAATTGATCTTGGGAAGAGACTCAAGACTGATATAGGAAGCCCTGAGAGACAAGCCCTAAGCCAGCCTGTAGCTGAAATTGGTAAGAAGCTGGGCCCCTGGAGCCTCAAGAAGAAGAGAAAGCCCAGGAAGGAAATACCAGGCAGAGATCTCCCGCCATCTTGCTTCAACACGTGGCAACTGACTTTGGTGAGAAAGCAACCTTGAGCTGGCACTTTAGGGCCTTGTAACTGTAAGCTTTTACCCCAGATAAATACCCTTTATAAAAGCCAACATATTTCTGGTGCTTTGCATTAGCATCCTTTTGGCAGACTAACACACCCAGGGTGGGTCATCATCCTCTTACTGGAGTCGTCTATAAATGGGATGAATGCAGAAAGAGGGAGAAAAAGCCATGAGAGCAAAAAGCTTCAACAGACCCAGAAGAGAAGGGAGAAAGCAGCAGACACTACCATGTGCCTTGTCATGTGGCAGGGGAGTCAGAGAGCACTAGCAGCCAGTCTTCAGGAGGAAAGTTTCACCTTGATGATGGCTTGATTTGGACATTCTCATGGCCTCAAACTGTAAGCTAATAAATTCCCATGAAAGCAAATCTTTTCATGGTATCTGTTTTGAGCAGCTTAGGAAACTAAAACAACACTGTATTCATTTTCTATGGCTACTATGGCAAATTATGGTAAACTTAACTGTTAAAAAACCCACAAATTTATTACCTTAAAGTTCTGTAGTTTGGAAGTCTTTTGAAAAGGGGTCAAAATCCAGGTGTCAGCAGGGCTTCTTTCCTTACTAGAAGTTCTAAGGAAGAATCTGTTTTCTTGCCTTTTCTGGCTTCTAGAGGCTACCCATATTCCTTGGTTCATGGTCCCCTGCTATCTTCAATTTTCATATCACTCTGCCTCCCTTTTACACATATTCCCTTGTGATTACATTGGCCCTACCCAGATAATCCAAGGTCAGCTGATGAACAATGATTCTTCCATCCTTTTGCCATGTAACCTAACATCGACACGTTTAGGGGATTAGAATGTGGGCAACTTTGTAGGGCCATTATTCTGCTTATGATAGATGCCAAACATTGGAGTCTACAAAACAACTATTGTTTTGTAGTCATCTTGGATTAAATTCAGTAAGAGAACATTGTCAGTCATGACTCATCCATTCAATCCAAAACATTTATGGAGCTTGAGGAACTTGAGTCACCCAGAGCTGGACTTTGGTCCCAGATCTGCCTCTTCCTAATTTTGTGTCCTTGGTTTGGGCAAGATAGCTGAAATTTCTCAGTGTCATTCTGCTTCTGTAAAATGGCAATGTGTGTTACTGGAGTTTTGTGAGGAATAGAGAAATAAGGGGTAGAGACAGTATACAATTTATAGGGCTGTTAAAATTTATTCTCACTGTTATGAGAGAATAGAAAGAATGGAAGAGGAGTGAAACCTCTTGGTTCTTGCTTTGTTTGCCCCCCTGGTAATTTAAGGCTCCTTTAAAGATCTATGTGGAGCCACCTTGAAACCTTTGTTAGGGCTGGGGCTGCTCAAGAAGGGGAGGAAATGGAGGTAGGTGAAGATCTGAGAAGATGATAGAGGAGGCCAGACTCAGCATAGGAAGACACAGCTATTTCTGGAAGAGCAAAAAGGTTTTGTTTCCCATTTGTACTAGTACAGTAGGGCCAGGTAGGACTCAAATGGTAATAGCTGCATGTATGCCAAGGTAGGTCAGGATCGTTTACAAAGATTCCCATAGGCACACTTGGCGCAGAATGAACACAGGAACAAACCCCAAAAAGGAAACAAAGCCCTAGGCAAAGAAAAATGCCACAGTGTTTCCCACACACTTCAGGATTCTTGAAAATGTGGGAGAAGAGACGGAGGGAAAATGTTTATTTAGGAAAATAAAGTGATTTGTTATTTCTTTTGTTATAATGTACCTGAATATATGTAAGAAATTTAAAAAAATAATAGCTATTACTTAACTTTCAGTCTTTTTGTTCTAATTTTATTATTTCCAAATACTATTCATCTTGAATACAAAGTAAAGAAAAAGTTCCTGATTCAGTTGCTTATTTATCGCCTCAATGTCCTTAATAAATAAGGTTTCTTGAAAATCAACTGGCAACAGGTTTCTGATTTTAGTCTTCCTGAAAATAGTAAATTAATACTCTCTTTTTATTTGGAATCTTTATTCCTATTCCTGGCATTTGCTAGTTCCAGTGGACTATTTGCAACTTGTTGCAAAATGCAAAAACAAAAACATTTTCTGAAGGCTCGTTCAATATGATGAAGAATGCATTTGAATGATGAAAAAGATACTTATGTTATTTAACCAAAGTGTGTGTGCATTTTGATATTATTTTATTTTATTTTTTTAAATGTTCATTATTTATCCAACCAATTGGAACTATTCTGGTGTGCATTCATTTATGAATGCTCTTAAAATTCGAAATGGCTCATAATAGCATATTAGAAACTACTAGAGTTGATGCTGTAAGTGAATATTAAGACTCATAATCCAAATGAAAAGCTGCTATTGCAGAACACATTTTCTAGAGAATAATATCTCGGCAATTTTAAAGACATTTATTCAAAATACTGAGAAAAATTAGAGAATATGATGACAATCCTTTTGCAAACTTCAGTTGTTAAAAATCATTCTGGAACCACCCTACTGGAAAAGACCAACCAAATTCACAAACATTTATGAGTATTACAGTAAATAAACATTGATTTTGTCAATTTAAAAAAATGCTGTAAGAATTTTAATAGCCAAAGAAAAGTCTTTTAAATTCAAACAAAACAGAAACTTCTAGATATAGAACTACCCACCTTATTCTATAAAGGGGAGGAGGAATGAATCCTCATATGGTCCTCATAGTCATATGGTTAATAAGGTCTATGTGGTTTAACACTGCAGTTTTGGGAACATCATACCATTCACTGGTTTTGTTCTACATAGTAGAATATGTATATTCTGTGATCCAGCTTATCCCCCTTTTACTACAGTGCACTATTTTCTGGCTGGAATATACTTTTCTCTTAATGCTTGAATACCAGTTTTAGAAAAACTCGTATACAACCATTACTTTCTTTGAATTCTTTTTAGTGAACTAAAGGTGCCAAGCAGTGGCTCTAAATCAGTGGATCTGAAACCAGTAGCAATTTTGCCTCCAGAGAACTTTTGGCAATGTCTGGAGACAATTTCAGTTGCTAGAATTTGATTGGGGTGGAGCTACTAATATCTGGTGGGTAAGGGCCACTGCTGCTAAACATCCTACAATGCACAGGACAGCCCCTCACAACTAAGCATTATCTGGCCCAAAATAACAAAAGTGTCAAAGTTGAGAAACCTGCTTTAAAATGTACAGCAACAACCAAACCCATATATATGTGTATATAGATACATGCATACATACATGTATATGTACATGTATTTTACATATACTTGTTTTCCTAGTAAACATAGTTTATTTGCTACATTGTTTATAGAATGGCCACTCTGGCAAGAAGAGGCGTTAAAAAATAAATAGCCTTCTCTTCCTTGAAGATTCTAAAATTTTAATAAGCCAGTTGGTGTAAAATTTAGTTTGTTTAGACTGTAAATGTATGTGAAATGCAAACACCAAAAAAACATAAAAGTATGCATTTATTCAACTTCATCCATTGTATGCTCTGAATAAATATTTATCTAGTAAAGATTGATTTAGTGTCCACTATGGTCTAGGCAGAATCAAAGTCAAGTAAGGGAGAGACCCTGAAATTGAAGGGTTATATTTTAGTAGAAGGAGACAAATAATTGCAATTAGAGGAGAGAAGAGGGCTGGAGAAGGAGGAAGAGGGGGCCCAGAATGCAAAAGACATTTTGTGGACATAGAAGTTTGAATTTAATTTTGTAGGCAACAAAATTAAGAACGATCTGGTAGGAGTGTGGAGAATGTCTGGAGTGATGGGGCACCAGTAGGAGAACACTACAGGATTTCAACACCCAGGGGAGAGGTGGTAAGGACCTGAGTTAAGATAGTACAGTTAGGGGCAGATGTGGCTCAAATGGATGGGCCTCCGTCTCCCATATAGAGGGACCTGGGTTCAATCCCCAGGACCTCCCGGTAAAATAAAGTAAAATATAGAAGGTGAGCAGGCGCGCCATCAGGCCCCATGAGCGGGTGAGCCCCCAGGCCCCGCCGAACACGCAGCAAGATGATGACATAGCAGGAGAGAGATGCAGGGGAGAGCTAAGACGAGATGTGCCGAAAAACCGGGAACTGAGGTGGCGCAGGTGGCAGAACGCCTCTCTCCCACATCGGAGATTCTCAGGTTTGAATCCCGGTGAAGGCAGGAGAAGAATGAGAGGAGAGGGTGGGAAACAGACACAGAGAACTGCCCAGCAAATGGACACAAAAACAGCAAAAGCGGGGTGTGGGTGGGTGTTAAAATGGATTTTTAAAAAAGTAAATAAAT
>JAQZBX010031557.1:0-26271 GCA_029593785.1 Cabassous unicinctus | reverse complement strand
ATGATTCTCCTCCAGCAGAAAGGGAACCAGGAGAAGTTGTGGACAGCCTGGTAGGCAAACAAGTGGAATATGCCAAAGAAGATGGCTCGAAAAGGACTGGCATGGTCATTCATCAAGTAGAAGCCAAACCATCTGTCTATTTCATCAAGTTTGATGATGATTTCCATATTTATGTCTACGATTTGGTGAAAACATCCTAGATGTCATCATGAACTTTGCCAAATTTGTGGAACTATTAAATATATAATTTGTAGACATAAAGACTTGATTGCTTTCCAGTTTAATGAAAGCTTAAATGTCCCTGCGAACCCACAATCTCTGCCAGCAAAACTGTTTTGTTCTGAATAGTACAGATATATGTGAACACAAAGCATTTTGTTTAAGGAACCCCTTCCTCTTAAAAGAAGCCTGTCTGTTTGAAGGGGAGTTACAGACACATTTGGTAAAAGTTAAGCTAGTATCATAGTCATCTAAAACTATAATAGAACTTAACCATTTCCCCTTCACCATAACACTCTCTTATTCTGCTGCCACAATGCAAGCATAGTTTGGTATTTCTGTTACTGCCTTTTTGAGATATATGTCTTTGTCTACCTATCTATATGTCTATGTGTTTACATATGTGCTATATGTATACACATAGATATATGTATACACACACACTGTTGGCAGTCCTTTCTTTGTGGATTGGGATAGGTGTTAAATAATTTTTGCCAATTTAACAGGAGTGCTTGACCCAAGTTAATCATATTTACTATATTATATTCTTTATTTTAAATTAAGTTTGGGCACAGAATGCATGTAGGAATGTTTAATCTGTTTTGAAAGCCAAAATTTTGAGTGTACCTTTTAAATTTGGAGTTAAGTCTCTTTAAAAGTCAAAACACGAAAAACAGCTGAATAGTTAAGACCCACAGTACAAGTTGTACAAACTGGCTAGAACTCTGGTTAAAAGGCTGCCTTTAGTTCTAAGCATTGTAAATTTTTTTTTTTTTTTTTAACATTTTAAATCATAAATACTTTTTAGCAAAACCCAGATACTTGGTCCACATGGTATAATGCAGGTGTATTTTGGATGGCACATTTGGTCTGTTAATTTGTACAAATTAGTAACCTGGATATTAGTTCATGAATTTAAAAGGCAACAGTACATCAGTGATTTGTGTGTATGTGTTTTAAGTTTCTAGAAGAACACATTGCTTTTATATTAGAAATGTAAGTTTTAAGTATGGCATTGTCTTCTAACAAGTTCTCTGGGATTCTTTTGGGTTTTTTTTGTTGTTGTCGTCGTCGTTATTTTTACTGCTATAGGGTTATGGTCGGAAGGCTTTTTACCCCTGGCTTTTCCCCACAAAGAATGTCTAGACAAATAACAGCTTAAATCTATTGAAGCCTTTTGTGGTGTTGTATGTTCTTGCTTCAAGTATGCTGTTAATGTGGATTCCATTCAGTGGACTCTAGGATTTTGCATGTCAGTGGTATATTACCATATAAGGTTCAGTCATCTGTGTTAGCTTGTGGGTGTAAATAATAGCAGCCCTTAGCCACAGAACCCTTTCATGGTTTATTCCTGCAAGGTAGTTGTAAACCAAAATAGAACTGCAAAAGTGATTGGTTTAGCAACGAAATCTCCACATATCTCTTTGTTTTGGATGAACCTTGGTGGTTTGAAAGCAAGGAGAAAGGCAGTATGTGAAACCAGTCTCATGGAACAATTTATGAGACCAGAGATTTGATCTTGTGTATTTAGTAGGCAGAAGGCTAGACATACGTGCTGTCCTTCACCAGAAGTTTTACACCAGAGGTCTAGGTGACTTCTTTCCTGTGACTGATCTTGAAGTTAGAAAATCGGTAGCTTAAAGGCCTTCCTCCCCGTGTTTTGCTCGATTCCCATTTTAGCCTTAAGGTTTGTGCCTCATCATGCTGTTGGATGGTAAAAACTACTCACTATGTAAATACAGTATCTCAATTCTCTGTCCATGACTACAGTTGCATTGTGCCCAGTTTTTCACCTCAGACAACCAAAGGCAAGCTTCTCCGTGCAGTGTGAAAGCACTGAGAACCCAAGGCATAAATGTTTCTTGAGTGTTTGAACAAATTTCATCCTGTAGATCTATTGTGTGTTTTCTATTGACTCTTAGGAGTCCCTGCATGTAAATCCCAAGGCTGAGCCTGACTCCATGAGCCCAAGCTGATATTTGTGGCACAAAGTGAGTGGGTGTATCTAGTACACACAAAAAATATGCATAACATGGTACAGTGAATTTGGGCTGAAAAATAAAGTTCATCTTGAAGTATCCTGAGGGTTGGGTCAACTGAAACAGTTTTAGCATTACTTAATGACTTGCATTGTGGTTTTTCTGCAAGCAACTTAAGCAACGTTATACACCACATAATTTACCAATCTAGAAGAATGTGACTTGATTATTTTAATAATTGTTCCATTTATTGCTTTTAGGTCAAGGGAAGGGGAAGGGTTTTTGTTTCCTTTTTTTTTTTTTTTTTCCTATTCTTTCTTTTGGTGGCTTTAAACCACATTTATTGATGCTGTGGCTACGTCTACTCCCTAGCCCCTGTGTTTGGGGCTTCATTTTAGGCTCATGTTTCAGATCTGCATGCATTGCTTGCATTTTCCTGGTATCTGAATGTTGATTCCTTATTCTAGGAATTCAACGTTAATTTCCAAAATTATCATGGGGCTTGTGACAACACAAGACATGAATCTGTGTACAAAATTTATTGGCCTTTCTCATTTACCTGCTATAGTATTATTGTATTGTGTGTGCGTGCGTGCGTGCGTGCGTGTGTGTATGAGACAGAGAGAGAGAGAGAGACAGAGAGAGAGAGAGAGAGAGAGAGATGTCAGGCTGCCATGTAAAACTTCAAAGAAAAATCTGAAAAACAGACCATCCTTTTTTGCATGCTCTATTCTAAGTAGAATGTTCAATGTAACTAAATTGCATGTTAAAGATATTTAGGTTTTTTGTTTTTTATCTTTGCTTTTATTTTATTTTATTTTTTCTGTTTTCTGTATATTTGCTTACTGTGCTGTTTTAGTGGTTGTAGGATAAAAATGCACTGGTGAAGCAAATGTAGTGCCAACAGAAGGTAATTTTCCACTTGTATATGTCATGCAGCATTTGAAGGGACTGTGTATTCTTTTAAAAAAATCGCAGTTACTTCTAAAAACAGATTTCATTTCTATTATTGTTTTATGTGCCAAACCCCAAAGTGCATTGGACTTGAATTTTTGAAAGCCGTAGACCCATTAGAAGACTGTTTTGATTGTCACAAATTGTAGTGCCTAAAAACATTCTTAAGCTGATTGTCTTAAAAAAGTGAAAGTTCTCCAAAGACAAAACAGAAACAATTATTATAACAGAAAGTAATTATGGTTGAAATGTTTGTGGTTCCTTGGAAATGCTGCGCTTTTTGTATTTTACATCATTAGTGCAGTTTGAATGAATGTGTTATAGTTCAGAGGTCTTCGTGTTCACATTTTAAAATTAGGTAAATGACCTCATCTTTAGAGCTTGAATTCATTTTTAATTTTCATTTTATTTTATACAATGTGTAGACAGTTCCCTGTTCTCTGCATTTAGAAGTATAAACAATATAAATCTGTTAATTCTGTAAGTAATTTTTATAATTATGATGTACTATCCTATCCTTAAAACATTTAAAATAAACCCTTTATGTGCAACTTCTGACTGTAAATTTTGTGCTCATGAGCAAAATGTGATGTGTTAAACCTGTTTTTGAAAAAAAGTTTTAAGCCAAATTTTTTCACCACTTTTATGTTGGATATGCACAGGAACAGAAAGAAATAGAATTTGTATTTGTATGATAGCATTTAATAATACCAAAAATAAGGGTGGTGGTAATCAGTATCACAAATATAGTCCAAAATACTAAAGTTCAATTTCACGTTAATGAGAATTTTTAATTTATCATAAAACTTTAAAAAAGAATCAAGTAGGATTAATTACTATGATATATGTTTTAAACTTTCACATTATTCTTGCTTTGAATATTGCCTATAAAATACTTTTATTCATACTTAAATGCCAATCAGTGAGATTCTATAGTGGAAAAAAAGTCTCCATTTCTCTAAGGATAAAGAAATGAAGATAATGTTTAAAAAAAACAAACCTATGTGTGTTCCATGTTTTATTGTCTTTAGTAGTTTTAATTAGCGAGGTTAAAAGTACAGTTTATGATGTGCTTTTAATTAGGAACATTTTTTATGTTCCCCTGTTCAGTTTTACTAAAGGAACTCTGTTAAGGGTAGGAGAGGAAAGATAGGGCACCTATTTCCTTCTTTTATGAGAATGGTTGTTACTTGGTGAGGGAATAAATTCAAACCCTTGCTTTAGGAAATCTGGCTTCTAGGGGTGTCTGAGTGTAGTAAATGTGAACCAAAACAAGTGATGATTTTGGAATTAGTGAGTTGGATTAAGTGTAGGGTCTTTTCCAACTCTGGTAGAATATAGTCCTGGGAAGGAAATGAACAAATTGGAGAATTTTGTTATGAGACAGCACAGCTCCTTACCCTCGTCTAGATTTTATGATTGTTTTAGCCGAAGGTAAATTAATCATTGACGTAGTATTGGAAGTGCAGCTTGGTACATATTTTCCTGGAAAAGTAACAAAGCAAGTTTAATGTAAAGCTTAGAAGTGGCTGACTGGTATTTGTAAACTGATGACTTAGGCCAACATTTTAAGTAGTTATCACTCTTATTCGGAAATTGGAGGGATGGGCCTTCTTTTTCTTTAATGCACCTCTGTGATAATAAAAGCATTTGGCACTTACAAGCATTAGTAGAGGCTTAATACCATGCCAAGCCTTTTACAAGCATTGTTTCATTTGATTCCTACCAGTCCTCCTGCGAGGAAGGCTCTACTTTTATTCCTATTTTATAGATGAGGAGAAAAGGGATAGGGGATGGTTTAGTATCTCATCTAGGATTGTAAAGGTAGAGGTGGCAGAACTGGAATGCATACCCAGGGTGTCTGACTTGACATTGTGCCCAGGGTATTCTCTTGATGCTACTTAGGTTTTCTATGGGTAATTTTTTTAAACCTATTTCATAAGTTGGTAGATGATAGCAAACAAAGTGTTCTCATTTCCAAATTGCCAAATAAAATGTTTTGCATTAGTCACTAGGATGTAGGGATCTGTTTCTGTATTTGTATGTTTGTTTGTTTTTTTTTAAAAAAAGCATACAAATGCTTTTTTTTTCCCTTGAATAAATGAGCACTGTCTGGTTATGAGAGAATTTATGCTGAAGGAATTTAAATAATTTTCATCACAATTTTGTATGTCAAAGACATTTTAAACATCATTAATGGATTTATAAAACCTGAATTTCTTATGTTCATAGTGTACAATCTCATATTTAATTTTTTCTGTTTATTATGGCCTATGTCATGTAAGTTTTTATGCTATAGGTTTTCAGACAGGTGAGTCTTTAAATTATTTTCCACACATTCCTAGGTAGACTCTGTCTTTATGTTGGCTATGTAATTTTAAATTTTAGTGAATCAAATGGCAGACAGGTTGGTGATACTTATTGTGCCTACAAGTGACATTGATGCTCTTTCTGCCTAGTTGTTAGGTGAGGGCACTGTCCCGGGTGGTGTGCTGGCCTTGGTGACCCTGTGAAGGGTGCAACCATTTCCATGCTGCCTGGGCTGTTATAATAGGTGAGTAGATTACTGTTTTAGACTTATTCCCAGTTCCATTCCTGTCATCATTCGTTTTCATTACTTTCATTTAATGCTTTCTGGGTGGAGGACGGAGTTTAGGTACCAGGTAAACTACCTAAAATACTTTATAGGATAGGATGGATTACATATAACTTTAAAATTACGTGTTTTATGTTGGAACTGCTGAAGCAGATTATGATGCTTGTGGAAAGGATAATAGAAGACCTTTTTTAAAACCTTGATGTTACCAAACAGCAGTTATCAGTAGTTTAAGATTGAATTTTAGCATTCTGAACTTGCCTTCAAATATAGATTTGTCTCCTTAAGGATTTCTAAGAAATTTGGTAACTAGCTCCTTTTCACTACATACCCTGCACAGCCATGTGCTTGTGCTTATGTTCTAGTGACAGCATCTCTGGGCGCTGTTACCAGAAAACAGGAGGAAGGTGGTCACTAAGGACTTAGGGAAATGACATCAACAGTAGCTGTCTTCCCTAAAGTTGTTCTTTATCATGTACTCTGTGTGTGTGTGTGTGTGTGTGTGTGTCTTTGTCTGTGTCTGTGTCTGTGTCATTTACTGGAGTCCTGATTTTAGCAAGAAAATGCAGCTGCAAGTTGTGCTGTCATGCTGTGGTAAAACAGTTTTAACCATTGGATTGATTTCTTAATTTAATCTAAATCTGATTTTGTCATACTAGGAAGATGAAGATTGAAGTCATTTTCAGAGCTGTCCTGCAGTGGAGAGCAGAATATTAAAGACTGAGGCTATAGAATCCACCACCTGCATTGTAACTCACTAGAACCATTGCCTCCAGGTGGCCCACATACCATGTCTGTGGGTAAAAATCACAGCCTCTTACCCATAAGTCTATTAGCTTACCTGTCACAATCATCATCACTGGCCCTTTCTGATTAGTAACTGTTTTTTAAAAAGGTCATGCTCTGTTTTATCCAAGTACATGTGGTAGACTGCTAAATGTTTCTACAATAATACTTTGCATACTTTATTAATATTTACTTGGATTTTCTTACTGATAACCTTGAAAAGGAAAATAAATTTTACTGGCCAGGGCATTATTTTTGACAAACTATTTTAATGATAATACTCATAATCTATTTTGGTATGAAAGGGATGGATAGATTTAGGGTACTAAAAGGAGCATTGAAATAAGAGCCAAATGGCTGAGTTTCTAGGTCCAACTCAAGCACTTCCTGTTGGTGTGATATCAGGGCAGATTACTTAGCCTCTCCATCTTGGTTTCCTTATCTGCAAAATGGGGTCGAATCTTGCCCTGCTTCCAGTTTCCAAAGAGACTCTGTGCCTGAGCATAATGCAAACCTCAGCCTGAAGCAGAGGGAATGTGTCACCATCATCTTAGTGGTGTCAGAATATTAGTTTTCCATGCAGCTTTAATTCCAGTAGATAAAGGTAACAGTTTTATCATTTAGGAGGTTAACATGTTTTGCCTTTATTTTTTGATGTTTGAGATCACATTTTTTAGTTCCACATAGTCAGTTTCACTGATCATATAATGTCCAGAAGATTTCAGAATTTACTTTTTTTTTTTTTTAACATCAGCATCTACTGGCACGTATAAAAATTAATGCAATAAGCAGTGTGTGAAAGGTTAGTAGAAAGTTTAACATTCTCTGTTTTATTGTGACTGAGAAGTAAGCTATAAATCTAACCTTTATGAATAAAGGAAGGTGGTACACATCTCTTTTATATTTATGTTTTCACAGTATCATAGCATTCATGAATATTAAATTGCCTCCCTAGTGCTTTCATAAGACACAATACTTGAGTTTGCAATACAAAGTGATGGCTGTATTAGTAGTAATTTAAATAGCAGATCCACTTTCAGAATGTATTGTTGCCAAAGAGGGAAGCAGCTGTATACAAAAGGGCAGTTATGTGCAATGAAATATATCTGTTGTGTACAGTAAGGAAGTCATTAGCTCATTTTCACCTAATCTTTGGCAAACTGTATGTTTAATCACAGCTCTGTTTTTTTCCTTTCTAATGTAATCTGAAATTAATCTTTGGAGAAGTTTGAAAAGTTGATTATGGTTTGAGGGAAAACAATTTGCGGGTGCTAGAATTCACCTTAGTTTTCTATATCCTGTCAATTATATTTCTAGTATGGATTTTTAGCATTGGTTCTCCACACTTTTTTTTTTTTTTAAGGTGGTACCAGGGATTGAACCCAGGACCTCGTACATGGGAAGCAGGTGTTCAACCACTGAGCTACTACTGCTCCCCAATGAGAGTTGGTTTTTTCGTTTGTTTTTTAGGAGGTACTGGGGATCAAACCTAGGACCTCATGTATGACAAGCAAGCTCTCAACCACTTGAGCTACATCTTCTTCCATCCCCGCACTCTAAGTAAATGTAGTTTTATTTAAATTATAACAGAATCTCGTTCTATTTTAATGAGTGCTAAACAAATTCCATCAAGGTAGTGATGGGATGGTGATTTAAATGGTGGCGCAAGAATGTAACGCTGCTCAGGTCTTTCTACATGGCATTCCAAGTGGTAGAGGGGCAGCAATAGTAGCGTGTGTAGAAGAAAATCCACAATTGTTTCCTTCTGAGAACATGAAGGTAGTACGTAGAAAATGACTGGAGGGGAAGGCTTAATTAAACTTCTTCAGAATGGAATTTCAAATTTTGAAATCTTCCTAGTCTTTATTGTAACTTTTAAAACACCTAATTCAGCTTGAGTGTTACTGATATAGTAGCAAGAATGTACATTTTCTTCTATTGTATTTTGTAAATGCATGTGTGTGTGTGTGTATATATATATACACACACATATACATACATACATACACACACACACACATATACACATATACACACAATTTCCCAAGTTGCCTAAAATCTTTTCTGGCAAAGGGTGGATATAAATTTTGTTATATCATTCTTTGAATTCTCCATCATTAATTGTGAATTTTTAAACCAAGTCATGTTGAGATTGCTCTTCTCAGATAAATATGTATTAATATCGTGTACTGCCTGGTGTACATCTTAGGAGGAAATGACAGTAATGGCTCCTAAAACTTATAGTCAGATTATTATTAAATACATGATTTGATTCACCAGTACATTATTAAAATTTGGCAGTACATGAAGATACATAGTGGTTATGATTTGGGTAAGTTAGGGGTTGCTATGCTAGGGCAGCAGTTGGATTGCTGGTAAATTAAAGTTGATCTGATAAAATTAGCCTTGAGCAGGGACTTTGGGGTCTGATTGCTATTCTCTTAAAATATCTCTATGCCTCAGTTTCCTTCCCTGCATGATTTTCTTTTTATTCATATCGGAAATTCTGATTTCTTTATCCAGAATAATGTTATGATTTCCTTTTTCTTAAAAGCTTGTTGGAAACAAAATGGGAATAAGTGACTGTCCATTGGCTTTTTTATCTATAAAACCAAGGTAATTTGGATAGCTCACAAAAAAGCCCTTGTTGCCTGTAAATCATTAGTGTGTATTTTCAGTTTTCTATATCACAAGCTTTGTTCAGCTAGGTGCTTTCACTGCTATTATCTTAAAAGCAACAGTTAAATTGGGGCTTTGGGACTATCTATGCACATCAAGCTAATGTAGGTGTTTGCTCTCTACCAATTCTTCCTCACTGCTCCATATTGCATAGAGGAGCTAAAGTCTAAAGGTTGCCATTTAGACATTTAATTGTTTGTGAAATTTAGAGTGTAGTGTGGTGTAGCTTTTAAAAAGATAAAATAGTAAAATATAAACGGTAGTATAATCTCAGTTTACAGCCATAATTCTCTGAGCTGTCCATTAGCCAAATGAATTTTAATTTGTTGGAATCCACCACAGCTGTTTTCTGCACAATCTCTTGCAGTGAGGTGGCTTTCGGACCAGTCAACACAAATGTGTGTTCAGTGTTCAAGCAGGATCCATTTGGCTCTGGTCAGGACCTTGCCTGTGTGGGTATTATATCTGCTAATTCTCAGGTTTTATGTTCACACTGTCCTATGGTTTTTATCATGAATTACAGGGTCAGATTTCAAATTGTATGTATACTGTTACTTTCAGAGAAATTCAAAAAGGAAAATTCAAAAGCTTTTTCCTAGTCTTTGTAATTTAAAATTTCCTAAAATTGTTTTTCACATATTTTACTAACCTTTAAAAACAGTCTTAGTTATAATGTGAAACTAGAATGGGAAATGAGTGCCGAGTTGTGATTTTTGGCTAGTCATCCTATCTTAACGATAACTGACAAATTACTGACTTAGACAACGCACAGTCTTATCTCTGCCTCCCTTGGAAAAAAAATTCCAGCTTTACCTTTCTGATGGGGATATTTTGGGATTTATTGGATTTCAAAAAAGGATTTCAAATATTTTGAGGAAACAAGCTATTAAAACAGGCCTTTAGTGAGCCAGCATATTTTCATGTTTTCCTTATACTGTGGAAAGAATCCTAGTTTCAACCTACTAATGTATGTGCTGTTTGTGCATTGAACTGGAAGTGAATTAGTATTTTTCAAAGTTGATGAGAGGCCTTAAGCCAGCAATTTATTCTGAGATGCTAATTGTTAATTCCAGGGAAAAGTTTCTCTTATAACTAACCATAAAACCAAATATCTGCATTCAGTAGATACAGCCTGGCACTGTTATTCAACTTAATTGGCCATGTGGAATGTATTTGATAACATTCCACAATTTAATCGTGGGAAAGGGTAAAGAGCCACACTTGACATAAAAAATCAGGGTAGAGGCATCCACCTTGAGAAGAATCTTTGAAATTAGTAACTACTTGCGTAGAAGAAAGAACATGCTCAGGGGAGAGAATGGCCTTTACACAGATGTCCATCATATGGGAAACAGGAAGATAAAATACTTAAGGAGATACTGAAATACTGTCTAAGGTTAAATTCCTGGTGTAAATGGTGGGGCAGTACCATGATGAAAAGAACAAATGACTATGGGCTTCACTGGTTTACAAACAGAAGAACCAAAACTGAATCACAAATGACTATGCTGGAATTTATAGCTTTGGGAGCTGGTCCAATGTGACTGTGATGGCAAATCTTGCAATAAAATATGCATGCTTTTCAGTAATTTAGGAGCAGTTTTATTGATTAGCATGGGAATTCTTTTTTAACAGAAACTAGTTCCTTTAAATGAGTGGTAGCTGGGAAGGCTAACATTGTCTAATGGCCTCCTAATTATTACCACTTAGAGGAGGCCCGGGAGAGAGTAGGGAAAAAAGCAGACAACCCAGGTTGCCTGTTGGAATCAGTACCATGTAAGTTAATGAAAGGTAGGCTTACATGACGGCTTGCTTCTACACAAATCATTCCCCAGTCTTTTCGTACTTTTATTTCCCTTGCCATATCAACAGTTCAGACTTTTTTAGGTTGCTAAATGTGGTCTATCATAAGCCCAAGTTAGCCCTTCCAGAAAATTTAGTGACTACCATATATCCTTTAAAGAATATTTTTTGTGTTTTCTTCATCAGTGTGTGACATTGTGCGTACGTTCTTTACTCCTTGGGGCAGAGGAGTTTAAAAATCCAAGAAACAGGAATTTACTGCATGTTTGACAGTAAACTCCTTGGGGCAGAGGAGTTTAAAAATCCAAGAAACAGGAATTTACTGCACGTTTCTGATGACTTTGACAGTCATCAGAAATATGGTCTTTAAGAATGATCGGTAAGAATGAGAAAGAAAGTATTACTGCTAAGCTGACCTAGGTTAGTGTTTCTGAGTTCAGTGTGAGAATCATCTGCCACATGATCATCTGGGGAGGGGTTACTAAAAATGCAGATTCTTAGAATTCATGCAGACTTACTACATCAGTCTGAAATTGGGATACAGGATTCTGCAATCTTAGAAGCACTGCCACCCTACCATCACCATCACTACCCCCTCCTGACCTATGTAATTTTTATGCACACTCAGGTTTGACAACTACTATCTTTGATCTTAGGGATAGGTGAAAGTTGTGGGGGGGAAGGTAAAAAAGAAAAAAGTTGTGGAGTTATTTTTAATATCTGCAGGGCTACATCTCAGGGGTGTAAGAAATTGCTTTTATGTTTCTAATGACCTGGACCCGAATCTTCCTCCATTTAAAACCTCTAGATTAAGTTTTATATCAGTCTAAGAATCTTATCAAAGACTTTAGAACTGGACATGGTTAAAATTGAGTTGTTCCAAGTTGCTCAGGTTATCAACACGTGGCATTACTTAACCCATCCATTAAGCAGGCTATATTTGTTTGACCTCTGTGCTTTGCCAGGTGACTCTTGTCTTCTCTTGGCCATTAGGGAGGACTATTACTAATGGGAAAAATAATTATGCTTCATGGTATACAAATGTTGGTAGCTTCATCACATATGTAATATAATCGCTTTTTTTTTTTTAAAGGAGGTACCGGGAAATGAACCTGGGACCTCATATATGGAAAGTAGGGGCTCAACCATTGAGCTACAGCCGCTCCCCTATAATCGCCTTTATATTACCTCCATCCTATTACTGAAAGCATACTTAGTAAAAGTTTAAGGCCAGGGATATACCTTGTACCAAAAACAAGTTTTACCTATAAGACATTCCATCAATCTCTCATAACATTAATTTAACTTTAGAAAATGGATTGATGTGATTTTATAACTGGAAGATGTCTATTATTTATTTCAAGAGACAACTATTTCATTAAAGGAACAAAATAGTATTTCATCACAATTCATTTGTCATGAACCCCTCAAGTTTCTCTGAACCACCTTGGCTGTGTTTTTCACAGAATTCATGTGTCATTATGAGGAACCTTAATTATGGCAGTCTATAAACCTTAATTATGGCATGTATATGTACGTGTAAATGCTCAATGCCTAGCTCAGCCCACCCATGTGTACTTCATGGATAGCTCACATTTTTCTAATCTGATTACTGGGCTCTATTTAATTATGGGATGGATAGATAGGTTAGTAGGTAGGTAGATGGATAGCTAGATAGGCAGAGTGAGATTAACATTCTCAATGCTACTGTTCAGAATCTGAGATATAAAGCTTGGTGTAAACATTAACAACTTACATTTTAAACTTGATACCTTCTTGGAAGGGAGTGAAAAACTAGTAAGTGATCATCAAAGAGGTATTTGTAAAATAAATTGGATATTGCTTCCTAGTAACTTCATCAAAACACATCAAAATTTATGGAATGCAGCTAACAGCATTCAGAGGGAAATTTATAGCTGTGAAAACCTCTATTAGAAAAGAAGAAAGGTCTCAAATCAATAGTCTGAACTTCCAGCTTAAGAAAATAGAAAAGAAGAACAAAAACCCAAAAAAGCAGAAGAGAATAATAAATCATAAAAATATTGTGAAAGTGAATTAGAAAATAGAAATCAGAAAACCAATAGAAAAAAAAAATCATAGAAACCAAAAGTTGGTTATTTAAAAAGCTCAACAAAATCGACAGACCTTTAGCTACACTGACCTGACCAGGAAAAAAAGAAAAAAGACACAAATTACCAAAATCAGGAATGAAAGAGGAGACATTACTACTGACCTTAGAGAAATAAAAAGAATTGTAAGGTGACATGATAAACTTTATGCCAACATATTAGACAACTTGGGTGAAATGGACAAATCCTAGAAAGATACAAATTACTGAAAATACTATCAAGAAAAAATAGAAAATCTCAATAGAACATGTCAAAAATTTGAATTAGTAAAACTCTTCCCATAACGTCTTCCAGATGTCTTCCCTGTTGAATTCTTCTAAATTCTGCTAAATATTTAAAGAACTAGTAACAGGCCTTCACAGACTCAGAAAAATAGAAAATAACACTGACTGATACCAAAGCCAGACAAAGACATCACAGAAAAATAAAATATTTCTCACGGATATAGTTGCAAAAATCATCAACAAAATCCTAGCAAACCAGGGGAGCTGATGCAGCTCAGTACTTGAGCACCTGCTTCCCATGTACGAGGTCTTGGGGTCAGTTCCTGGTACCTCCTAAAAACAACTAGCAAACCAGTGGGGGAAAGTGGGGCAGAGTGTGGGGTATATGGGAATCCCCTATATTTTCTATGTAATGTTTATGTACTCTAAAGCTCCTTTAAAAAGGGGAAAAAAAAAAACAAAAAAAAAAACTAGCAAACCAAATCCAGCAACATACAGAAAGGTTTAGGTATTATGACCAAATGAAATTTGTTTAATATCTAAAAGCCAATTAATATAGTGCACATGTTAATAGACAATGGGATAAAACCATGTGGTGATCTCCAGAGATGGGGAAAAGGCATTTGACAAGTCAATCCAACACCCATTTAAGACAAATTTTCAAAAGTCTTGGAATATAGAAGGGAACTTCCTTAACCTGATGAAAGGTATCCACGAAAAAAGAAATCTACAGCTAACATACTTAATGGTGAAAGAATGGCTGTTTTCCACTTGAAATCAGGGATAAGCCAAGAATGTCCACTCACCACTTCTATCTACATTGTACTGGACGGTCTAGTCCGTACAATTAAGCAAGGAAAATAAAAAGCATCCAGATTAAATAGGAAGGGGAAAAAATTTTTGTTTTGCAGCTAACATGATTCTGTATGTAGAAAGTCTTAAGGAATTCTCTCACACACACACTAGAGCTAATAAATGAGTTCACAAAGTTAGCCACATATAAGGTCTATATACAATAATCGTGAATATACACATGCACACACATGCGTGCACATGCAATATAGCAATGAATCATCCAGAATGGAATTAAGTAACCAATTTAATTCACAATACCATAAAAATTAAAATAGTAATATATTAAGTACAAGGTTTGTACTTTTAATTTTTCTCAGCAACATTTTGTAGTTTTCAGATATCTAAATAGGGAGATTCTGTGTTCATGGGTTGGAAAACTCATTAGGCTAGCTGTAGGCTATCTTGCTGACAGGAAAGCTGGAGTGGCTACTGAAAGAAAAAATAGATTTTAAAACAAAAACTTAGTTACTCGACAGAAAATAGTGACTTTTTAATGATGAAAGGGCCACTCTATCTGGAGCAAATAACAACTAGAAACATATCCTCAATAACGACCAAAGCATGCTGTTTTCTGACAGAAATGGAGAAAAAGTTCAGCAATAATATTTGGAGACTTCAATATCCCACTTTGAATAATGGATAGAACAGCTAGACAGAAGATCAACAAGGAAACAAGATTTAACAATACTTTATACCAGCTAGACCTAACAGGCATCTATAGAACACTCCACCAAACAGCCATAGAATGTATATTCTTCTCAAACACACATGGGCCATTTGCAGAGTAGGACATACGCTAGGTCATAAACCTCAAAGGATAGAAATAATACAAAGCATGTTCTCCAATCTTGATGGAGTGAAATCAGAAGGGAAATTTAACACTGATGTTTATCAATACATGGGAAACAGGAAATTAACAGAAGGAAAAAATTGGGGAAACTCAAATATGTGGAAATTACACAACACTCCTAAATAAAACAAAATCTTCATGACCTTGGATTTGACAGTGTTTTTAGGCAAACCAAAAACATTAGCAACAAAAGAAAAAAATATATAAATTGGAAGTCATCAAAATAAAAGACCTGTGTTCCAAAGGACACCATCAAAAAGGCAAAAACAGTGCACAGAATGGGAGAAAATATTTGCAAGTCATCTGATAAGGGACTTGAATTTAGAATATAAAAAGAATCCTTAAATTCAGTAATAACAAGATAAATAACCCAATTTAAAAATGAGTTATTTTTAACCCATTTCTCCAAAGAAGAAATGATGGCCAATAAAAACATGAAAAGAGGCTTGACATTATTTGTTATCAGGGAAATGCAAATCAAAATAACGAATTCTACCCACTAGGATGACTAGAAACAAAATGTCAGGTAAACAATTGTTGAAAATGTGGAGAGACTGGAAACCTCATACTACTGGTGGAAATGTAAAATGGTCCATCTGCTTTGGAAAACAGTTGGGAAGTTCCTCAAATGCTTAAACAGAGTTACCATATGACCCCACAATTCCATTCCTAAGTATGTAGCTAAGAGAAATGAAAGTATATGTCCACTGAGAAACTTATACATGGATGGTTATAGTGCATTATTCATAATAGCCAAAAGAAGGAAACAACCCAAATGTCCACTAATGGATGAATGGATAAACAAAATGTGGCATATCCAATAATGGAATGTAATTAAAAATACTGACGTACTGATACATGCTACAAAATGGGTGAACTTTGAAAATGTTATGAGAGAGAAAAGTCGGATTACCTACCTAGCTAGCTAAATTATTATTCAAGAAGGGAGAGGGGCAGGGAGAAGACTTTTTCAGATAAACAAGAATTAAAGAGTATTTTCCTATCACACAGACCCTTTTTGAAACCACCCTTTTTGAAATCATTTGATTAAAATGTTTATCAATAAGTGGGAAGCAGTAAAAAGCAAAAAATAAGGTGGTAGAAATAAATCTAAGTGTATAAGCAATCACTGTATACACACACACACACACACACACACACACACATACATGAGGGGTAGATTAAATTCATCACTTGAAGGAGATTTTAAGGTTTGGTTAAAAATCCAAGTTACATTCTCCTTGCAAAACAGAAGTAAAACAATTATACAAAAAGGTTAAAAGCAAAGGGCTTTTAAAAAAGATAAATACAATCCAGAAAAAGGTATAACTGAATTAACATCAGACAAATTATATTCCTTAAGGCAAAAAGAGCATTAGTAAGAATATCAAAATGAAGTAAAAATAATTCATTACTTGATGATAAACAGGATCACCTTATAAGGAATTGTATAATAGTCTCAACCTGTAAATACAAAACATACCCTCAAAATTTATAAACCTAAATTGGCAGAATTACAAGGAGATTGATAATGTTGCAGCGAGAAAATGGAACACAACTCTGAGAAATTGATTCAGCATACAGAAATTAATAAAGGCATAGAAGACTTGAACAATACAGATAATGAGCTTGATATAATGGGCATGCATAGATTCCTGCACCAAAAGTATTAGAGAACATGCATTTGTATTTTACTCACACTTGGGACTTGTACAAAATTTGACCCAGTATCAGGTCACAAAATCTTAATATTACAAGTGTTATGCAGGCGACATGCTCTATAATCACAGTGTGATAAAATTAGAAACCAATAACTAAAGCGCCCAAACCCAGCTTTGAATATTTAAAAAATCTTTCTAAATAAAAAATTGGTGGGGAGTGGATGTAGCTCAAGTGGTTGAGTACTTGCTTCCCATGTATGAGGTCTCGGGTTCAATGTCCAGTACTTCCTAAAAACAAACAAACGAAAAAATCAATTCTTTTTGGGGAGTGGATGTAGCTCAGTGGTTGCATGCCTGCTTCCCATGTACAATGTCCTGGGTTCAATCCCCAGTACCTCCTAAAAAAAAAATTGGTAAAAGAAGAATCCATAATTAAAAAAATACAATATACCTTGAACTAATAACAGTATCCCATCAAAACTTATGTGATGGTTTTAAAACTGTTTTTCTGTGAAATTTCATCACTTTAAATTCATAAAGTATAGAGTAATAATTGAAAATGAATAATGTAAATATTCAATTTAAGACTGTAAGCCAAGTCAGTAGAAAGATGGCGATACTAGACATAAGGGCAGATCCTAATGAACTAAACATGAGATGGCAGTCACTGGTCACATGAGATTACAAAGTCTGGCAAGGTTGGTAAGAGAAAGGAGAAGGAACAACAAACAAGACAAAAAGGACCCAATTACGTATAAATAGATACTTTAAAAATTGTGAGAGAATACAGTAAACAATTTTCTGTTTCTGAACTGAAGCCTTAGACAAAATAGATAGTTTTGTAGTAGACAAATAAGAGAGATCAAAACTTGTTGAATAAGATAAAAAATAGAATATCTTAATAGACCTATTAAAAAAAACTAATAGCCAAAAACTATCTATAGAAATAAAACACAAGAACAGGCCAAGATGGTTTTGTAGATGTGTTCTACCAAACCTTCAAGGAAAAGATGATTTCTATTTTATACAGTTGCCCCTGAGAAGACTAAAAGAAAGAAAGTTCCTCAGTTCATCTCTTGATGCTAACATGTATTTGATGCCTAAAGTGGACAAGGACAGTCCAAAGGCAGCCGCTTCACCATAGAGTTTTATTTTATTTTTACTGTGGTAACATATAGACAACATAAAATGTACTTTTTAACCATTTTCAAATATACAATTCAGTGATATTTCTTACATGCACTATGTTGTGCTACCATCACCACCATCTATTATCAAGATTTTTCCATCACCCCAAACAGAAACTCTGCACCCATTAATCAATAACTCCCCTTCTCCACCTCCACCCCCACCCCGATAACCTATAATCCACTTTCAGAATAGCTTATCTCTGTCTTTTTTTTAAGTGTACAATTCAGTGGTATTAATTACCATCACAATATTGTGCTACCATCACCAACATTCATTATCCAAACTTTTTAATCACCTCAAACAGAAACTCAAATGGTGCAAATGGTGATGTCATCTCCTTTCTCCTCCAGCAATCAATAATTCTCCACTCCTCTTTCCCCACTCCCTGTTCCCTGGTAACATGTAATCTATCTGTCTCTATGATATTTGCTTATTCTGTGTATTTCATTTAAGTGAAATACTTATCTTTTTATGTCTGGCTTATTTCACTCAACATGATGTTTTCAAGGTTCATTGTGTTGTAGTATGTATCCTTTTTACAGTTGAATAATATTCCATAGTATGTATATACCACCTTGTGTTTATCCATTCATCTGTTTATGGGCACTTGGGTTTCGTCCACCTTTTGGCAATTGTGAATAATATTGCTATGAACATTGGTGTACAAATATATGTTCAAATCCCTGCTTTCAGTTCTTTGGGGGTATATATCAAAAAGTGGTATTGCCAGTTTTATATGGTAATCCTGTGTTCAATTTTCTGAGGAGCCACCAAACTCATTTCCACAGTGGCCGTACCACTTTACAATCCTATCATAAATATACAAGGGCTCCAATTATTTCTGCATCCTGGCTGTTTTCGTTTCCTAGCTGCTAAGTCAAATACCATACAATGGGTTAACTTAACAATAGGAATCTCTTAGCTCACAGCTTTGAGGCTAGAAGTTCAGAATTGAATTGTCATAAGCACCTTTAAAAAAAAATATATATATATATATAATAGCATTTATGTAAGCAAATGCACATATATGCGTATATATTTATATATCATTTTACAAATATTGGTATGCATTGTGAAAAATTTGATTTTTACCCACAATAAAAAAAATTAATTAATTAATTAAATTAAATTTAAAAATTTGAATTGTCAGCTAGGCTGTGCTTTCTCCCTGAAGCCTGTGGTGTCAGGCTGGCTACAGGTGAGCCTTAGTCCTTGGCTTTTCTGTCATATGGAAATGCATATGGTGATGTCATCTCCTTTCTCCTCGAGGTTCTGTTGACTTCCTTCTTGTGGATTTTCCCCTTGGCTTTCTTTCTGTGGCCTTCTCTATAAGGCCTCCAGTAACCTGTCCTGATTCAGTTGGACCACACCTTAGCTGACCCTATTTGTGATGGGTTTATACCCACAGGAATGGATTAAGATTAAGAGCATGTTTTTCTGGGGTATATGTCTCCAAGCCACCACAGTGTTATTGGAAATTGGAAGACAGGCGATTCTTCTTATAAAGTAACAGAGGATTTGGCAAAATTGTGTTCTGGTACTGGACTGAAGTGCAACTTGTAAGCAATGAATTTGGCTTTTAGCTGAGGAGATTTCATTTAGCTGAGGAGATTTCCAGGCTAAATGTGGAAGGTGCAGCCTGGCTTCTCCTTGCAAGTTACAATAAAATGCGGAAGGAAAGAGATGAGCTGAGAACTGAGCTCTTGAGCTCAACAAAATCAGAAATTGATGGTTTGGAAAATGCTGAGCTTGTCCAGATAGTGTGCTCTGAAACTAGGGCCAGAAGTGGCTCTATCAGGGACCTCCCTGAGCTTTCAGAAAGTGACTCCCTAGAGAACTGGGCTCCATGTGAGGGTTTAACTGAACAGCCCTTTGCTAAAGATTGTGTGGCTGGGCATGGATCCAGTCAGACATCGCAGTGGAAATCAGGATCAGAAATGCAGCTGTCCAGGAGGGATCTGTGGAAAGTTCTATTGTCTGATGGTTTGGACCCACTTGAACTGCATGCAAAGCTGACAAGATTTTTACAAAATTTATATGAGCAGAACCACTGGCAGCCTGGACTGAAAGGGAAAGAGAAGGGACAAATTGAAGGAAGAATGACTTCAAGGGCAAAACCATGGAAGCTGAGACCTAGACCAAAAAGGTCCCTTTAGGACAAGTGAGTGAGCCCGCCCAAGTGTGTGGACAGGAAAGGTCCATTCCTTGCACTTGGAGGTGGGGGCTTGTACCCCATTGTTCAAAAAAAGAGAATGCTGCCTCCCCAGTGCCCGGACTGGATGAGGTCTGTGCCCTGACATCCTGGAAAGCGTTGCTGCTGAACACATGCTTGGAAGGGCTGAGGCTGACATTCCATTCGATCTGGAGGACAAAATATCCATCTATAGATGTCTCACACCTTGAGAGCTAATGGAGTTTGCCCTGCTGGGGTTTTGTACTTGTGTGATACCAAGGACCCCTATTTTCCTTCCAGTTTCCCCCTTCTGGAATGGGAATGTCTATTTTCTCTGCCTGCCCCTTCAGGGTATCTTGGAAGCAGACAACTTGTTTTCTAGGTTTCACAGGTTCATCAGAGGAATCTTGCCCTAGGATAGACCACACTCATAACTGCTTTGTTTTTTTTTAGTTTCTCTCCCCCCCTCCCCCGCCCGCCCTCCTTGTTTGTGCTCACTGTCTGCTCTCTGTATCTGTTCATTGTGTGCTCTCTGTGTCTGCTTGTCTTCTTTTTAGGAGGCACCGGGAACCAAACCTGGGACCTCCCATGTGGGAGGGAGGTGCCCAATCACTTGAGCCACATCCGCTCCCTGCTTGTGGTGTCTCTTGTTGTGTTTCCTCTTTGTGTCTCCTCGTTACGTCATCTTGCTGCGTCAGCTTGCCTCACCAGCCCATTGCATCAGCTCGCTGTCTTGCTCGTCTTCTTTAGGAGGCACTGGGAACTGAACTTGGGACCTCCCATGTGGTATGTGGGCACCCAACTGCTTAAACCACATCTGCTTCCCCATAACTGACTTTTTAAAAAAGATTTATTTATTTCTCTTCTCCGGCTACCCACCCCCTCTGTTGTTTTTGCGCTCACTATCTGCTGAGTCCATTCCCTGTGTGTTCTTCTGTGTCTGCTTGTCTTGTCTTTAGGCAGTACCAGGAACTGATCCTGGGACCTACCGGAGTGGGAGAGAGGTGCTCAATCTCTTGAGCCACCTCATCTCCCTGGTCTGAGTGTCTCTTATTGTCTCTCCTCTGTGTCTCTTTTTGTTGCTTCATTTTGCTGTGCCAGCTCTCCACTTGGACCAGCACTCCATGCGGGCCAGCTCTCCGTGCAGGCCAGTTCTCCCGTGAGGGCCAGCACTCTTGCACGGGCCAGCACTCCTGCGCAGGCCAGCTCTCTGGGCCAGCTTGTCGCTCAAGCCAGCTTGCCTCCACGAGGAGGCCCCAGGAATCGAACCTCGGACCTTCTATATGGTAGACGGGAGCCCAATAACTTGAGCCACATCCACTTCCCCCCCATAACTGATTTTGATGAGACTTTGTTCTTAGCATTGTTACTGAAATAGTTTAAGGCTTTTGGGATGTTGTGATGGAATGAATGCGTTTTGCATGTGGGAAGAATATGTCTTGGGGATTCAGAGGGCTTATTGTGGTGGATTGAATTGTGCACCCCAGTTTGGACATGTTCTTGGTCCACATTCTGGTGGGTGTGGACCCACTGAATCAGACTGGGTTTTAATCTGGATTGCTGGAGTCCTTTATAAGCAGAGTGAATGTCAGGTGGAGAAAGGAGCCAGGGTAGAAACAAGAATATGGAAGTCAGTCAACCCGGAAGAAAAAGGAGATCATGCCTCCATGTGCATTGCTACATGATGGAAAAGCCAAGGAACCCAAAGTTTGCCAGCCAGCCAAAAGATACCGACCCCAGGAAGAAACAAGTCTTCTGAAAGCCTCTGAAACCACAAGCCAATACATTCCATTGTTGAGCCAACCTATTGCATGGTATTGGTCTTAGCAGCTAGGAACTAAAACAGTTTTTGGTACCAGAAAATGGGGTGCTACTATGACAAATACCTAAAAATGTGGAAGCAGCTTTAGAGTTGGGTAATGACTAGAGACTAGAAGAATTATGATATGCTTAATAGAAAAACCTGATTGCTTTGACGTGACTCCTGGTAGAAATATGGATGTTAAAGGTACTTCCCGTTGAGGCCTCAGAAGGGAATGATGAATGTGTTATTGGAAGTTGGAAGAAAGGTAATCCTTGTTATAAAGTGGCAGAGAACTTGTCAAAAGTGTGTTCTGATGTCAGATTGAAAGTGAAACTTGTAAGTGATGAACATGGATATTTAGCTGAGGGATTTCCAGGCTGTTGTTTTCTGTTTGTTGTTGTTGTTGTTTTTAAAATAATAGCCACCCTAGTGGGTGTGAAATGGTAACTTATATTGGTTTTGATTTGCATTTCCCTGATGACCAATAATATTATCTCGATAGATTTTTTGTTTGTTTGTTTGTTTGTTTTTTTGTTTTAGGCAGTACCAGAGTTTCAACCTGGAAACCCAGTGCTCAACTACTGAGCCACATCAGCTCCCTCCTGTAGGGTTTTAACATCTCTATTTATAGAGAATAAAGGGTTGATCTCTAAAGAGTTGAAAAGAAGGTGCAGGGGGAACAGAAAAAATGAGTAAATGCACTTAATTTTTTTCATTTTAGCTGGAGGGGAATTTTTTTAAGTAAAAGATTCCTAAAGGTCTTATCTCTTATAAACAATATTTTGATCCCCTTGGGATAGATCCACAGGACAAAAGAATCACAAAGAAATATTAAACTATATTCAGGTGACTTTTTTTTTGAGGTTCTGGGCCTAGGGATTGAACCTGAGACCTTGTATTTGGGAAGCCGGTACTCAACCACTGAGCCACACTGGCTCCCCTAGTTGGTTTTTTCGTTTGTTTTTAGGAGGTACCCGGGATCGAACCCATGACCTCATACATGGGAAGCAGGCACTCAATTACTTGAGCTACATCCACTCCCCAGATGACTTATTTTTAGTAGTAATTTTGCTATTATTATTTTGAAAATATTATATTTGCAATGTAGAAAGGAATAAATAAGTAAAAATTTTGTCATTAGGAACAAAACCTTACAGTGTAAAAGAAAACAGGTACATTTTTAAAATAAGAAAAATGTCGAGTAAACCTCTGTAATTTGAAATCTGACTTAGAAATATCAAAATGGATTTGGCATTTATTTTTTCTTTTTAAAACATACATATTTTCTAGCTCTGTCCATGAAAATGCCCAGAAGTAATAATAACCCAGTAGTTTAGCTAAGAATAAGTCGCTATATATCACTCCCTCTAAAAGGAACCAGTATTCTTTGGAGAAATGACTGATTCTGGGTTTGGGGCAGGAAGTACACAAGATAAACCTGAGACACTTTTTTTTGCCAGTAAACAAAGACTATGGGGGTCATTTATAAAGGACACAGAGATTAGTTTGAAAGAGGTCCCACTGACCAAAGAAGTGAAATTTGAGTATCAGAAAGAAAAATTACTACAATGGTTTGAAACACATCAAATTTATAAGGATCTGTGACTTCCTAATGATACTTAAAAAAAAAAAAAAAGCACTGGTTATATTTGAAGGCTGTTGGTGCCAACTCATTTGGAAAACTGATAGAGAGCGTCAAGCACTCATCCAGCCTTTACTGTATGAAATGGACCTCAGGAAAGCCATTGGAGAGGATGGAAAGTTCCACGAAGAATTCCAACTTGTAAAACTAAAGGGATGATAGAATTAGAAAATCGTCATTTTACAAGGTAATGAAATAACAGATCTAGACAGAAATAATCAATAGATGCTAAAGCATTCCCCCATGGAGAACTTAATGATTTATATTAGTTTGACAATACCTGAGCCCACTGATCAATACCAACTGAAGTGATGCTCTAAGTAGGGTTACCAAAAAAAAAAAAAAAAAAATAGACCTTGTATCTAATCAAGCTTCTAGATCTAACCAGCATTTTATAGGAAACCAGGTATAGAGGAATAAACTTAATGACACCTCAAGGAAGCAATGAGCCAAATCCAGACTGTGGGAAATTCTGTATGCTAAATAACTCAAATAAATGGCATATGTATTTATAAATATGCTTCAATAAATAAATGGCATATTATAAATTGAAAGGGACTTAAGAGCCTTATCATCCATATACAATGGGGTATTTCTCTTGATGGATCCTCTTTTGAGCAAACCAAGTATAAAAAGACTTTTTTAACCATTAGGGAAATTTGAACATGGCTTGTTATCAGATACTATGAAAGAGTTATTTTATCTTAATAGGTGTGATAATGGCATTGTGATTAAAATTTTTAAGTGTCCTTATCTATTTAGAGAGACATACCAAAGTATTTATGGATGATTAAATAAAGGACTTATCTTACTTGAGAAGAAATGGCAGAGGAATAGAAGGATGTCTTGGTGGGAGCAAGTAGCTGACCCTTTGCTTTGATCTAAGGGTAGAGGAGCATGTGTTTGACCACAAGTGTCAGGAAAGGGATGGGCACCACGGCACCTCCAAGAAAGTCTACTTTCTGGTGACAGGAAGTCTGGACCAGGGGTTTCCCAACTCTGGCCAATCACTGACTTCCAAGGAATGTCTTGGCAGAATTCACAGGGTAGAGTCTGGTAACCCCAGAATATCTACCCAGGGGCTTCTTTCCCCTTCCAGAAAAGTCTTCACTGCCATAAGCAATCAAGCCTGGTAAGGCTGTATTGGACTCCCGTGGTGTGGGGATGTCCACCACTGGCTACTTTATGAACTCATTTCTTAGCCTTCCCTGTCTAGGCAGCCTGACTCTCCACCTGCAACCTCTCCCAGGAGTTGTCCTGTTGATGAGGAACTGGCTCCTTCCACTCTTCCATGATCCAGCTGTGGAATTCCCGAGGCCCAATGCCCCTGCCCTGGCACCCAACAGTGGGGTGCGTTCATAGGCTCAGTCCCTACTCCCTCTTATCCTATCCACCTTGGGTGGACATAGAGCTCGGAAAAAACCAAGCTGGTTGATCAGTTGAATGAACAGAACTCCATTTCCTTTGGTAGCCAATACACAGCTATTCCTTTGTTTTCATGCTTTTTTTAATCCCGACAGGGAAAACCCTTCTTCCTTAGAGACTCTTCTACTGACAATCTACTTTTTTTTTTCTAAGCAGAGAAATTTCATGTGTTTATGTGATTAAGCTTCCTGCAATAATTTCCAGTATGAAGAGAGGGGAAAAACTTCAGCCTCTTTTACCTCCAAAAAGGAATGTTTTTTCAGATAATCTTCTCTCAGGCTGCTAATTAGGGCGTGATTGCACTCCTGAGCTGCTCCCAAGAGGCCGTATTAAATGAGCATGGAGACTGCTTTGCGATCTGGAAGTTTAAGCTGGAGAAACGTGCCTCCCAAAGGGCCTGGGGCTCTCTCATCCACTCAGCAATTCACAGGAGGTCCCTCAGTTGATGCTACTTGTAAGGAGCTATGCGGCTTAGATCATTGTTCAGATCAAAAAGCATATGCATGTGGGTTTCTCTTTAAAAAAAAAATTGAAATATTTTACAATGGCTGTAATTTGGGAATAAAGAAGTGTCAGAGTATCCTAGTGTCAGCAACTTATAGGCAGCTGTGTCCGATTAAGAGCAGCCAGTAGAATGTCTTCCAGGAAAATTATCTGGAGGCTTGGGAGAAGAAAAAATAAGGCATCTCTCAACGTCAGTGCCTAGAACTCACAGGGTTGGAGACATAGGGGCCCAGAACCAGATCAGATCTCAGAAAGGGTCTGGCGTGGTTCTTTCTCAGAGCCTTTCACTTTACTAGATTGGTGACTTTCATCCTAACAGCTGGGTTAAGGCAAAACATTTAGCCCTTGCTCTAAAAATGTCCATTTCTACGTGGAGGATCTGAGACCGTCCCTTTCCAGGCTGCTCTCTGACTCCTTTGTATCCCTCCAGGCCCTGAGAACCGCCCTTTGTGAATATGCCAAAGAACTCTGGCTGAGTGACTGGATTGAGCGCCCAAAGCATGTCTGTTGGGTGACGATTGAATCCTCCTTGGTGCAAGCCAGCAGGGAGAAAGCCCTCCAAGACCCTGGCCCAGGCTCCAGGGTGCAGATGGGGGTGGGGGGCAAGGCTGTTCAAATGTAAAAGGGGCTGAGAAATTAGAAGTGGCCCTCCCCCTGAGCCCCCCACAGCCCCTTCAACAAGCAGTCCATTTGGGGGCAGTTCGTTTATTTGGGAGATGATCTCAGTAAGCATGGTCAGAGTGGGGAAATGAGAGCAGGGAGAGAGGAAATATGCCTTTCTTTTTTTTTTTTTTTTT
>JAQZBX010031556.1:15079-26476 GCA_029593785.1 Cabassous unicinctus | reverse complement strand
ACTCAGTGGCTCTTATTTTCATCACAGAGTTGTGCTGTCATCTCCTCAGTCAATTTTAGAAAGCTTTCATTACTCCAAAAGAAAAATGGATCTTTCCCACTCAATGCCATTTCCTTTCTTTTCTTAGTTGAAACTCATTGGCATTGCCTGTTAGCATAAATTACATGGCAGATCTCACTCTGCTGTTCCCATTATTGGAAAGAAAAAGAGATGGTAACAAAATAACACATGAAAATATGACATTTAGTGAAGCTATTGCAGAATAAGTGTGGTAACCAGGCTCCAGGATGGCCCTCTGTGGTTCCTGTCTTCTGGTATTCACACCTGTCTCACGTTCCTAGGGCTGCCGTAACAAAGTACCACAAACTCAGTGGCTTAAAACAACAGAAATTTATTGTCTCACAGTTCTAGGGCTAGAAGTCTGAAATCAAGTTGTCAGCAAGGCCATACTTCCTCTGAAATTGACACTGGAGAATCCTTCCTCTTTCAGTTTCCAGTGGTTTGCCACCAACCCTAGGCATTCCTTGGCTTGCAGCTGTAGCACTCCAATCTCTGCCTCCATTGTCACATGGTGTCTTCTCTCTTATCTGCCTCTTCTCTGCTTATAAGGACACAAGTCATATTGGATTACAGGCTCACCCTACTCCAGCATGACTTCATCTTAATTTAACGAATTCCATCTGCAATCGCCTTATTTCCAAATAAGGCCACATTCTGAAGTCACTTCTGAGATTTGATTATAAATAACATTGCAGCTTCCATCTTGGGTGAACTCTCAACATCTGTCTCCCTCAGACGACTCACTGGGAGAAACCAGCTGCCATGTCTTGAGGATATTCAGACAGCCCCAGGGAGAAGCCATGTGGCAAATAACTGAGATTTCCAACTCTTGGAATGTCAGTGAACCTTCTTGGAATTGGATCCTCCACCTTGAGTCAAGGGTTTCAAATGACACAAACCAGATTCTTTGCCAGAACTACCCAGCTAAGCCAATTCCCAGGTTCCTGACCTCCAGAAACTGTGAGATAATAAATGTTTCTTGTTTTGAGCCACTGAATTCCAGGATAGTTTGTTAAATAATTGATGTAGATAACTAATTCAATAAGTTAGAATATAATATTTGAGAAATTTGGACCATAAACTCTCTGATGATAATATTATATTTGTGTTTGGTGAGGGGAAACATCTTGAAGAGAAACTGTTTCAATTCTTTGAGGGGATGTAAAATGCATTTTCAGGCCATGTTGAATTCACTTTTCAAATCACTGTTATTCACTCCATTATCAAGCATCTTCTATATGCATTCTACTAAGAAAAAATGGCAGAATTATAAAGACATGCCAATGTCTTCAAAGTGGTTAAACCAAAGCCCCAAACTGGCACCCTGTAACATGCTTTGTTTGCCTCTTCAGTATTCGTTTGCATTTTATTTAATCCGAATTAATAGCCTTCTGTGCCGGACAATTTCCATTTGACCTTGAGATCCACTCTTCCTTTGTTTCACCCTGATGTGTGCCCTAGGAAGCTGACCTTTGGAGACTGAATCAATGGGCCCCCCTGCCCTCTGGCTCTCTCTTGGGTTGAGCTAATGGAGGCAAATGCAGGAGGTCAGAGAGTGAGATGAGAAAGAGACAAAGATACAAATACACTTGACTCCTTCCCTATGCGAGATTGATTATTCTCTCCACCCAAGATCCCAATCCTGTGAGGCAGCCCTCTCAGCCCTCTCCTATAGCCATAACTGGGCCGCTCAGGCCAAGAAGCCGTAATGCCTTCTGCTGTTGCTATGCCCTGGGTACTTAACTCTTCCTTGATGGGTACGAGAAATCCTGAACATACCTTTTAAATAATTCCTATATTTGCTAGCTAACTCATTCAAATGTGCCATCTATTTCTTATCAGGGCTGACCAATACACCAACCTTTGAAACAAAGGTAGGATTTCCACACTCATGTTAAAATCAGAAGATCTGGCAATACCTCTTGCGGCGAATTGAACTGTGTACCGCAGGTTTGGGCTTGGTCCACATTCTGGTGGATGAGGACCCATTGTAAATAAGATCTCTTCAAGATGTTACTCAGTTAAGGTATCACCCCATTGAATCAGGGTGGGCTTTAATCTTGTTTACTGGAGTCCTTTATAGGCAGAGTGAAAGTAAGATGGAGAGAGAAGCCAGGAGAGACCACCATGAGCATTGTCATGTGACAGAAAAGCCAAGGACTAAGGATTGCTGGCAGTCAGCCCCAGAATGCCACAGTCTTCAGGAAAAAATCATCACCTTGCTGATGCCTTGATTTTAGACTTTTCCTGGTCCCAAAACCATGGGCCAATAAATCCCCACTGTATAAGCCAACCCATTGTATGGTATTTGTTTTAGCAGCAGGGAAACTAAAATACTTGTGCCCATATTCCCAAGTACCTGCAATCTGCTAGTGCTCACTAGCTACTGTCCTCATTTAGACAGGCCATGAGCTCTCCAGTTACCCACAAGTTCCCACCACTGCCTATTGTGTGATCCACTTGGTCACCTTCCAAACATTTATGTTATCTGCTTGTCTCTTTAATGTTTATTTGAGTTTATGAACTTAGGCTAAATGTGTGGCAGGAGAGTCTTGAACACAAATCACTATTACGTAGTGTAATGTTTTGGTGCCAAGAAGTGATTCAGACAATAAAGACAATGGCAATTAAGTAGAAGGAAACTTCATTTCTGTGCATGAGAGAATTCATAGAGGGGTGGGGGGGAGGGCGCTAGACTTTGAGGCCTGAAGAATACTATCACACTTGAAACATTATGGGGTAAGGGTTAGCTGTTAAAACTAGTCATTACTTACACCATTGTTTGTGGGAGAAAATAAATTCTGTGATTCAAATGATTGATTTAACAAAAATACTTTGAGAATATAATCCATTAATTAAACCAGTGACTCCCTTATAAGTAACTTTAAGTGTAAAAATAAATACCTTTTAAAGAAGGTATGACCAAATAGAAAAAGTCTAGGAAGATTTTAATAGTGAACAATTAAAATATAGAAAAAAATATTCATTACCAATATTATTTAACATGAATATGGAGAAACTAATCAATGCAATTAGACAATAAAAATAAATGAGGGCAGGAATCAAAATTATCATTATTTCCAGATTATATGAGTTTATGAACTAGAAAACCCAGAAGAATTGACATAATAACTATCAGAAACAATAATAGAATTAAGCAGTGTAATGAGTTATGAAATTATTTTAAAAATCAATAGCTTTTCAGGAGGAGGGGCAAGATGGTGGCAGAGTAACTAGCTCCAAGAGTCAGCTCATCCTACAGGGCAGTTAGTTGTCATCCAGAGCTATCTAAAGCACCTGTTTGAGGGCTCCAGGAGGCCAGAAGAGCATCCTGCAACATCCTTGAAACAATGGAAGGAGGAGACTGTCCATCTGCAGAGAAGATTCGTGAGTAGAGCACTCCAAGCCATGGAGGCCAGTACCCATCCTCCATTGGTGGCACAAACCACCTTGGGAGCTATTCCATGGCTGGAGTTGGAAGCTCCATTTCCCAAAATTGGGGGAAGAAGAGATGGTTGGCCACCTACTTCAGCTACTGGCTAGTAAATTTGGCTGGTCAAAATATAACACTAAAAATAGATAAGGTTTGAAACTGTCCAAGTCAGAAAGATGCCAGTAGCTGCCATTTTAACTCCACTTCCTTTCCCTTCCCAACCCCCGCCCCCCACTGGCATGAGGGGAAGGGGGGCTGACTGAAAATCACAGTGCTGGTAGGGACTGGCATCTTTCCACCCAGATCGGATTGCAGCTCTAGCCTAAGCCCCAGACCCACCTCCGGCAGGGAGGAAGCTGGCAGGACCTGAATCAGCCTCTCTTGGTAACTGCAGGCACTTTCAGTTGACACAGACTGGATTGTCAGACACCTGTAGCTCCATCCCCACCCCCCCACACCCCCCACCAATAGGATAAGAGAGGAGCTGTGTTTCCTCAGCCTCTCTGGGTAATTGCAGGTGCTTTTGGCCCACATACACTGAATAGTTGGACACCTATAGCTCCATCCCTGTTCCCAAGTAAGATAGAAGGGGAGCTGTGTTTCCTCAGCCTTTCCAGGCAATAACAGACATTTTCAGCCTGCATGGACTGGACTGATGGGTACCTGTGGATCCATGCCACTTACTAATAGGATAGGAGGAGATCGGTGTTTCCTCAGCCACTTGAGACAATGGCAGGTACTCTCAGCCTACAGGGACTGAACTGCTGGGTGCCTGTGGATCCACTCCGACCACCCAGTAGGATAGGAGGGGGCTGGTGTTTCCTCAGCCTTTCTGGGCAATGGCAGGCACTTTCGGCCTGCACGACTGGACTGTCGGGAGTCAGGTTTCTGTTCCCACCCCCTAAAGGGCAGAAGGGAAAGTACTCCCTCAGCCTTTCAGGGCAAGTGCAGACATATTTGGCCTACATAAATCAGATTGTTGGGCACTCCTGAGGGTCCATCCCCACCCCTGGCAGGGACAGGGGGTCAGTGCCATGTCAGTCTACCTGGGCAACTGTAGTCACTTTGGACCTGCACAGCATAGACTGATGCCCACACCTGCAGCTCCATCCTGGCCCCAGGAAGGAAGGGACATGAAGATTCATCAGTCTCTCCAAGCAACTACAGATGGTCTAGGCCTACATGACTTGGATTATTACACACATCTGTGGTTCTGTCCCTACTCCTGGCAAAGGAGAAAGTTGGGAGAAGTTTCATTGGTCCCTGGGGCAATGTGGGCAGCTTCAGCCTCCACAGCTTACAACACCAACTACATCCTTGGCTCCTACTACACAACCAGCAAGGGAGAAAGGGCAAGAAAGCCCTAAACTAAAGAGAGAAACTGCACCCAGAAAAAAATACATCTAGTGGGCCAGATGCCAAGACACAAACAAAAAAAATTACAATCCATACCAAGAAACAAGAAGACATGGCCCAGTTAAAGGAATAAGAAAAGCCTCCAAATGAGGTAAAGGAGTTGAGACAACTAATCATAGATATTCAAACAAATCTCTTTAATAAATTCAATGAGATGGCTAAATAGATTAAGGATATTAAGAAGACATTGGGGGAGTGGATGTGGCAAAAGCAGTTGAGTGCCCACCTCTCACATGGAAGGTCCTGGATTTGGTTCCCAGTGCCTCCTGAAAAAACAAAAAGAAACAACAAGCAAAACAAACAATAAAACCAACTCAGAGAAGACAATGTGGCTGACTTCCCACATACGAGGTCCCAAGTTCAACCCCCAGCCCCTGGTACAAAAAAAAAAAGAAGAAGAAGAAGCCATTGGGTGAGCACAAAGAAGAATTTTGAAAGCATACATAGAAAAACAGCAGATCTTATGGGAATAAAAGGTGCAGTAAATGAATTAAAATTACACTGGAGGGGGCGGATGTGGCTCAAATAGTTGGGAGTCCATTTCCCATATGGAGGGACATGGATTTGATCCCCAGGACCTCCCAATAAAATAAAGAAAAATATAGAAGGTGAGCAGGCACGCCATCAGGCCCCGTGAGTGGGTGAACCCCCAGACCCTGCCGAACCATGCAGCAAGATGATGACATAACAGGAGAGAGAAGCAGGGAGAGCTAAGATGAGACTAGCTGAAAAACCAGGAACTGAGGTGGTGCAGGTGGCAGAACACCTCTCTCCCACTTCAGAGGTTCCCAGGATCAAATCCTGGTGAAGACAGGAGGAGAAAGATGAGAGGAGAGGGCAGGAAATAGACACAGAGAATTGCTCAACGAATGGACACAAAAACAACAAAAATGGGGGAGGGGAGGTTTAAATAGATAAAAAGTAAGTAAATAAATAAATCTTTTAAAAAAATTCACTGGAGGCATACAACAGCAGGTTTGAGGAGGAAGATTAGTGAGCTTGAAGACATGGCCTCCAAGAGCAAACATACAAAAGAACATATGAAGAAAAGAATGGAAAAAATTGAACAGGGTCTCAGGGAACTAAATGACAACAAGAGATGCGCAAAAGTATATGTCATGGGAGTTCCAGAAGGAGTTGAGAAGGGAAAAGGGGCAGAAGGAATATTTGAAGAAATAATGGTAGAAAATTTCCCAACCCTACTGAAGGACATAGATATCCATGTTCAAGAAGCACAAGGTACTCCCATCTGAATTAATCCAAATAGACCAACTATGAGACACATACTAATCAAAATGTCAAATTCCAAAGACAAGGAGAGAATTCTAAGAGCAGTAAGAGAAAAGTAATGTATGATATATAAGGGATAACCAATAAGATTAAGTGCTGATTTCTCATCAGAAACCATGGAGACAAAAAGGCAGTGGTATGATATATTTAAGATACTGCAAGAGAAAAACTGCCACCAAGAATCTTATCTATGGCAAAATTGTCTTTCAAAAATGAGGTCAAGTTTAGAATACTCAAAGATAAACAAAAATTGAGAGTATAACAAAGAGACCAGCTTTGCAGAAAATACTAAAGGGAGTGCTACAGTCTAAAAAGAAAAGACAGGAGAGAAGGGCTTGGGAGAAAGTCTAGAAATGAAGATTATATCAGTAAAAGTAACTAAAAGTGTCAAAAGAGTGGTAAAAATAAAATATGATAGATAAAACCCAAAGGTCAAAATGGGTGAAATAAAAACTGCCTTTACAGTAATAGCATTGAATGTTAATGGATTTAACTCCCCAATCAAAAACACAGACTGGCAGAATGAATAAGAAAATAGGAGCCATCTATAGCTGTCTACAAGAGACTTACCTTAGACCCAAGGATACCAATAGATTGAAAGTGAAAGACTAAATAAAGATATTCTATGCATGCAGTCACCAAAAATAAAGCCAAGTAGCTATACTTATATCAGATGAAATAGACTTTAAAAGCAAAACTGTTATTAGAAACAAGGAAAGACATTATATATTAATAAAAGGGGCAATTCACCAGGAAGAAATAACAATCATAAATGTGTATGTACCTAACCAGGATGCCTCAAAGATACATGGGGCAAAAACTGGCAAAAGTGAAGGAAGAAATAGATTCTCTACAGTAATAGTTGGACTCTTCAATACACTCTCAGCATTGGATAGAACATCTGGGCAGAGGATCAATAGAGAAACAGAAAACTTGTATAATATGATGAATGGACTAAACCTAATAGACATACACAGGACATTATACCCCCAAACAGCAGGATATACATTCTTTTCAAGTGCTCATGGATCTTTCTCGAGGATAGACCACATTTTGGGTCACAAAGCAGATCTCAATAAATTCAACAAGATGGAAATTATACAAAGCACTTTCTCTGATCATAATGTATTAAGCTGGAAATCAACAAAAGGCAGAAAAAGGGAAAATTCACAAATATATGGAGATTAAACAACCACTCTTAAATAATCAGTGAGCCAAAGAAGAAATTTTGCAAGAAATCAATAAATATCTGGAGATGAATGACAGTGAGAACACAACATATCAAAACCTATGGGATGCAGCAAAGGCAGTGCTGAGAAAGAAATTTATAGCCCTCAAAGCTTACATTAAAAAAAGAAGAGAGGATTGTGGGAAGATGGCAATGGACTAACAGGCAGAACTGAATGTTCTCACAAAAACAATGGAGAAAGAGCCAAAAGCTGTCTGAAGAACCTGCTTTGGGGGTCAGCTGACAAGGACAGTGCTACACAACTCCCAGGAGGGTGAGGGACAGAGATACAAAGAAGCCGAGATGACAAACATGAGTTGCCAAGCCCCATGGTAGCCGGGAAGGGCTCCCCTCCCTTACCCTCAAGATATAAGGCTGAGGTAAGACCCCTGGCTCACTTCAGCCAACTAAGAGGGGAACAGACATCTTTCTCCCTGTCAGTTGTTTCAAGGGAAAAGGGAGGAGAGGTTGGGGATTTGTTGTTTTTTCAGTGAATTCGGCCAGCAGAGCCCACTTTGAATCTCCATTCTGGAGATTCAACACAGGAACACAGGAGAGCGGAGACTGAAATACCTCTGTGGAAAGATGCACTGATAAGCACCATCTGCTGGCCAGTCTAGAAACTTCATGAACAAAAACTTCTCCATGCTTTCTGTTTCCAACCCCTGGGAGAAAAATCTGTGCCACACTAGTGAGTCCTGGCCCAATTTTGAAAACTTAAGCCAGGCAATTTTAAAGACTTAGAACAAGTTGAACCAAATATCAAAGAAGAGCTATGAAAAAAATGGGCAAGAGAGAGAAATTGGCCATCAGAGTAAATTAACCAACATATTCAGATGCTTAGACATCAGCAAAAAATTACAAGCCATACTAAAAAACAGAAAGAGATGGCCCAGCCAAAAGAACAAACCAAATATCCTGAAGAGATACAGGATTTAAGACAATTAATCAGTGATAATCACACAACTCTCCTAAATCACTTCAAAGATTTAAAGAAAATATGACTAAAGAAATAAAGGATATTAAGAAGACACTGGGAGAGCATAAAGAACAATTTGAAAGCCTTCAAAGAAAAGTAACAGACCTTATGGGAATGAAAGACATGGTGGATGAGATTAAAAATACTTTAGAGGCACATAAGAGAAGATTTGAATTGCTTGAGGACAGAATTAGTGATTTCGAAGACAGAACATCTGAACTAGAAAAGACAGGAGAACAGAAAGAGAAGAGAATAGAAAAAGTAGAACAGAGTCTCAGAGAATTGAATGACAATGTGAAATGCACAAACATTTGCATTATTGGTGTCCCAGAAGGAGAAGAGAGTGGAAAAGGGACAGAAAGAATATCTGAGGAAATAATGAATGAAAACTTCCTAACCCTTATGAAGGACATAAATATCAATATCCAAGAAGGACAAAGCACTCCAAACAGAATAAATCTGAATAGACCTACCCTAAGACACCTACTATTCATAATGGCAAATATCAGAGATAAAGAGAGGGTTCTGAAAGGAGAAAGAGAAAAACAAAGCATCACATACAAGGGAAACTCAATAAGATTAATTGCTGACCTCTCATCAGAAACCATGGAGGAGAGAAGAAAGTGGTATGATGTATTTAAGGTACAGAATTCTGTATCCAGGAAAACTATCCTTCAAAAATGAGAGTGAGTTCAAAGTCTTCACAGACAAACAAAAACTGATAGAATATGTTACCAAAAGATGAGATTTACAAGAGATACTAAAGGGGGTGCTGCAGCCTGAAAGGGAAAAAACAAGGGTGAGAGATTTGGAGAAGAGTTTAGAAATGAAGATTATTACAGCTAGCATTGTATTCAATGGTGAAAGATTGAAAGCTTTCCCACTGAGATCAGGAATAAGACATGGATGCCCACTGTCAAAATTATTATTCAATATTGTCCTAGAAGTTCTAGCTAGAGCCATTAGGCTAGACAAAGAAATAAAAGGCACCCAAATAGGAAAGAAAGAATTAAAACATTCACCATTCACTGATGACATGATTCTATATCTAGAAAATCCTGAAAAATCTACAACAAAGCTACTAGAATTAATAGACAATTTAGCAAAGTGGCAGGATGCAAGATTAATGTGTAAAAATCAATAGTGTCTCTATACACTACTGATGTGCAATCTGAGGAAGAAATTTTTTAAATTCCATTTATAATAGTGACTAAAACAATCAAATATTTAGGAATAAACTTAACCAAAGACATAAAAACCTGTATTCAGAAAACTACAAAACATTGCCAAAAGAACCCAAAGAAGACTTAAATAAATGGATCGGAAGATTAAATATTGTTAAGATGTCAATTCTACCCAAACTGATTTGCAGATTCAACACAACCCCAATAAAAATCCCAACAGCCTTTTTTGCAGAAATTGAAAAGTCAATAATCAAATTTATTTGGAAGGGTAAGGGTCCCCGAATGATTTCGAATGTCTTTAAAAAAGAAGAACAAAGTTGGAGGACTCTCACTTCCTGACTTTAAAGCATATTACTTAGATATAGTGGTAAAGACAGCATGGTACTGGCATAAGGACAGACAGATTGACCAATGGAACCAAATTGAGAACTCAGAAATTGACCCTCACTTCTACAGTCAAGTGATTTTTGACAAGGCTGTTAAGCCCACCCAGCTGGGCCAGAACAGTCTATTCAACAAATTGTGCTGGGAGAACAGGATAGTCATATCCAAAAGAAAGAAAGAAGACCCCCATCTCACACCTTATACAAAAATTAACTCAAAATGGATCAAGGACCTAAATATAAAAACAACAACTATAAAACTCCTAGAAGAAAATGTAGGAAAACATCTTCAAGATCTTGTGATACACCCAAAGTACAAACAACAAAAGAAAAAATAGATAAATGGGACCTTCTCAAAATTAAACACTTTTGCAACCCAAAGGACTTTGTCAAAAGGGTGAAAAGGCAGCTGACTCAATGGGAGAAAATATTTGGCAATTACATATCTAATAAGGGTTTAATATCCACAAAATATAAGGAGATCATACAACTCAACAATAAAAAGACAAACTATCTGATTGAAAAATGGACAAAAGACTTGAAAAGACAACTGTCTAAAGAAGAAATACACATGGCAAAAAAAAAACATGAAAAAATATTTAACATCCATAGCAATTAGGTAAATGAAAATCAAAACTACAATGAGATATCATTTCACACCTATTAGACTGGCCACTATTAAAAAGTCGGAATACTGTAGATGTTAGAGAGGATGTGGTGAGACAGGAATGCTTATTCACTGTTGGTGGGAATGCAGAATGGTACAGGCACTGCAGAGGACTGTTTGTCAGTTCCTAAGGAAGTTGAATATAGACTTGCCATGGGACCCAGCAAAACCATTGCTAGGTATATACCCAGAAGAAATGAAAACAAAGCGATGTTCATAGCAGCGTTATTCATGATAGCCAAAAGTTGGAAACAACCCAGGTGTCCATCAATGGATGAATGGATAAACAAATTGTGGAGTATATACATGATGGAATATTATGCAGCAGTAAGAAGAAATGAGTCGTGAAACATATGACAAAATGCATGAACCTGGAGGACATTATGCTGAGTGAAGCAAGTCAGACACAAAGGGACAAATACTGTATGATTGCACTATTATGAACTAAATATATTATGTGAAATATAAATATATTATGTGAAATATGAATATGGGTAAAATTGCATATATAAGACCATTTTTCTTTGAAGCTGAACAAATGTAGGTTAATACTGCAAAATGTTAATATCAGACAAAAAAAAAAAAGCAAAAACATTATACTAAGTGAAGGAGACCAGACAAATAGTACTACATATTGTATGATTGCATTTATATAAAATGAAAATATAAATCAATTTAAAATGATGAAATTAGATTAGTGGTTATATAGGGCTGTGGAAGGAATGCTAAGGGGTGTAGAGTCTTTCTTTTTGGAGTA
>JAQZBX010031555.1:0-26272 GCA_029593785.1 Cabassous unicinctus | reverse complement strand
ATTTTTATGTACTTCATTGGGTGTAACTGGCAATAGCAGAAATGTCAAGACACACCTTGGCCATTTTCTTTACTTTTTACTTCAGTCTAAGGTAGTCTCTCTTATGTGGACAATGGGTGCTAAGAATGTCCTCTGTAATTCTCTGAAAGAGAACTATTTTGAAATTTTAGAGGTTGATTTTCTTGTGGCATCATCACTAAGTGCTTTTAATCAAGGGTAATTCAGTTGAAAAAAAGTATAGAGTAAACAAAACCAACAGATTGCTAGAGAGTTCAAGAGAGGAAAAGCAGTCCGTCTTTTCCCAGGATTTTTCTGCAATTCAAATGCTATATATGTGTGTAGGTGTTTTCTCCTATTACAAAACCAATATATTCTTCTTATAAACTGTAGAATAATACATGTAAGTCAATGAAGAAAAAAATGGGAGAGAAGAAGGGAAGACAAGTAATGAAAAACAGAGAGAAAATAAGAGAAGGCAAAATGTCAACATAGAAATGAAAGAAGAAAGATAAGAGAGAGTGAGGAACGGAAGAGGACTGGGGCTTCAGAAAGAAAGAAAAAGGAAGAGAACAGGGAAGAAACGAAAAGATGAAGAAAGAAAAGGAAGAAGGGAGGGAGAGAGGGTGGAAGGACAGAAAGAAGGAAGGGAGGTGGGTGGATGAAAGGAAGGAGGGAGGGTGGGAGGAGGGAAGGAAGGAGGGGCTGAGGGGAGGGAGGGAGGGGTCTCTGCACATGTGGTCCATGCAGTGGTGCAGTGACCTGCACACCTTTCTTGGAGAGTTCAATCTGTTTTCACCTAACTTCTATTTTGTTACTCATGGATACTGAGGACTAGAATGAACAGTATTTCTGGTAATCTCAAAATTCCTGCTTCCTGACCTCAATCATTTTCTCCCAGTTGCCTTTACTTTTTCCTCCTTCTGGGATTTGTCTTGGTCTTGAAAGGTGGTGATTGTTAGTTGGCAGGGAAGAGAAGGAGAGGCATGCCTTGGAGATAGGGGAAGCTCTATTATCTGTTCACAAGGAGCACACAAAGGACCTAAAAAGAGAAATGGCCCAATTACATAATTGCTATAGACCCTGATGTTTGAATCAGGGAGACAGACAGTAAGGGTTATAATCACGTGTTTGTGTTTTTCTTGATTATTTAGTCACCTTCTAGAAGTGAAACCCGGGTAACCATTCCCTAAAGAAAGACTGGCTGGGTGAATTTCGTTGTAGCTGTCGGAAAGACATGTCATTTTGAGCAATCTTAAAACTTTACTTGTGGACATACTTTATAATAATTTTGACTTGAACTTCTGGCTATAGAAATGTTTAGGCTTAACATAAATATTCAGTACAAATTTTCAGCTCCTTCTGCTGTCAACTTCAACTCATATCCTATCTTTAGAAGTGTAAGAACTTAGATTTGTGTAGCTTTAACTGTTTTCAAATCAATTTCGGAAATAAAAATTCATTTCATTTTAAAACAAACTCTCAGATATCAGAAGTAATATCTCAGTTTGAGAGACAAAGGGACTGGAGCCCAAAGTGATGAACTGCCCTTGCCTGGCTCACCTGACCAGCAACGGGCCGAAAGCAGACTAGAACTCAACTTTTCCAATGCCCACATTAGTGAAACGAAGGCCATTTCTGTTTCGGTTTGCTTTTCATTTTGTGCAACAAGCATCCAAAAGGGAAATGCATGATCAGTCCAACCTCTTCTCTCCCCTTCCCAATGCATTGGGTCCTCCTAGGGATATCTGTCCACCTACTATTATGCCTATACGTGCCTTGAGTGAAAGGGGGTTTATGCTTCCACCCCGAAGTGTGCAACCTAGCATAGCAACTTCTTTTGGAGAAGGAACCTGGCCATGGAAAGGACCTGCTAACTATCCCATTCATAAATGCTGTTAGCCAAGGTCTCCTCTAAGAGGTCAGAGAAATTTAGAAAATCCCTACACACTGAAACCAAAATCCATGTTATCTGACGCTTGCCCGTTGTTCACTCATTCAGGCATTTACTTACCCATTTGTTCATTCAGATTTATTTGTTGAGCCACGACTCCTTGCTATGTGAAAACCACCCAGCTAATATATAGTGATGCGCCACCCCAGGTTTTGGGATGATTTGCCATTAAATGACAAGATTTTTTCTGAGATAAAACTTAGACTGAAGAAAAATTGTTTAAAAACTAAAAGACAAGGAAAAATCCATTATGTAACCCTTAACAATACTCAGTACGAAGCTCGGCTTTCATGAGATGGTTGGATTCTCCAATTTGTAAGACAGTTCTGCATCATCCCTGGTCAAGGCTTGCAGGTGATGAATGAATCTGACTTTTACATGCCTGGGTAGTTAAGCTGTTTTTGTTAAATGATTCATTAAACTCTGTAAATCCAGAAAGAGGAGCTAGTTAGAGGAGATACAGTATTTCAAGCATGCTTGTTAAGCTCTTTCTTCACATAATGAGCAGAGTTTCAAAACTTTTGACTACACTGCCACTAGCAATGAAATACTTTCCTGAGAGATGCATGGTTCAGCTTTCTGTTTCTAGAACATATCTGCTATAGCTGGAGAAAGCTGGTGAGGACCAACCTGTCACATGTGCTCCATTATCTCAAATAAACATGTTTTGAGCATCAAAAATTGCTCCTCATCCTATTTTGACAAGACTTTTTTTTTTTTCCACTCATAGAGTTGTTTGTAATCCCATTGTGGCAAAAATGTTTAGCTCTTTAAAGACTAAGTTTGCAAGAAACGTTAATAAAGAATGATTTCTACATTTTTAAAGAAGAATGTATCCATTCTCATATTAAAATATGCATTTCTTTGTGTTTCTGCTTTGCAATTAACCCAAATTCTTTTGAATATATAGGATACACTATAGCATATAAGGTATACTTTAAAAATTGCTTTTGTATTACCATTAAACATAGTTAGAAAATATTGAGGGTAAAATGTAGCAACTAATAAATTAAAAACCACTTGAATTTGACTGGGTCTTGGTAGCTTGGGACTTCATTTATGGCTCTAAAACTAATTTAATTTAATTTAGCAAAGTTAAATAATGGTTCTGAGTGAGTTTTCCTATTGGCAAAAGAGTCAAAATAGTTCTCTAACATAGCATAGGGTTATTTTTGTTACAAGGGTCCCACTTGATTCTTAAAAGAGATACATGCTGTATTCTCCCATGGTCTGTTTCAGAGAATGGCAAATGTCTTCTTACTCTGAAAGACTTGGTGTTAGTTGCACCATTTGGAGCTCAGTCTTCTTATAAAAAGGGAATTGGAGCTTTGTGCATTTGTCTTAGGTATAATCTAAAAGATGATTTTATATGTAATTATTTATTTTCCAAGATTTTCCTTCTGAATTTAGGAATTCTGTACTAATGCAGAACCTTGTAGTTGTTAGCAAACTTGCTGATATTGTCACAATACAGGGGTTATTTGTTCTTAATTTTAAAACTATTGCCTTAATCTAGATGTTTTATATTTTCTACTTCATTGCTCCTGTTTATGTAAATAAACTTTTGAATACCTGAAGAAATAAGAGAAGCCACATTTAGTCTATTTTAGTTATATTTCCTTATGTAAGCAACCCTGAAGTAATTCTGTTCTATTTTATATTAACACCTTTCTGAAGCTTATTCATTTGCCAATATTTGACATTAGCTCTAGATATTTCTTGAAATTCCACCCAGGATGTTGTGTTACTAATCAAGCTTTTTTCCTAAATGTTTTCTCTCTCTGTCTCTTTGTCCTCCTCTGCCTCTGTTGTAATTTATGTCCTCCCTATATAATGTTCAGGGAAGGAGTTGGGAATTCCCTCTACCTTTTTGTTAATGGTAAGATAAAAATGTCAACATAATTTTTTACTTATTTTATAAGGCCATTTTCAGTGCATGTTGACACACTAGGTGATTGCCAGGTTGCCAGCAGATGGTCTATGCCCAAAGCATTAAAAGAGCTCAAGACACCTGATTCTCACTGCATGTAAAACCACACACCTGTTTCAAGGACCAAATTGCTACAATTCTCTGAGCATCATTTAACTTATTTGTAAAAGGAAGGGGCTGGAAGTAATTGATTATATACCTTCCCATTCCAAGATTGCACAGTTTCATCTGAGGTATATTATCAAATCCTTTCATATGGCTATTGCGTCTTGTATTAAGCTCTATGTGAAAAAGTGATTTGTGAAAGAAAAGCACAAGTGGCATTTGCCAGATGACCATGGAACTAGATTACCTGCCACACACTACAAATGTTGAGGAAATTCTCTTAAAGTTGCAAGCTTTCAAACCTGAATGATGGGCAGACAAGAACAACATGTGGAGTACTTCACATAAAAATTCAGATGTCCAATATGTTAGCTCATGGAAACCAAGGAAGATGAATATTAACAAAGCCAATTTCTACTCTTTGTAATTTGAAAATCAATTACCATGCAATACATGGAAATTTTAATTAAACTAGTATGCAGATAAATCATATCCACCCACAAGTGCTTTCAAAACAGGCACTTCTGGCAAAAGAAAACACTTTTAATTTCTCTCAAATATTTTCTTGTATTACAGTTGCATGTTCATTTTTTCCCCTGTATGCCTGGTTTTATCTCAGCAATGAAATTAGGATAAGGTCATTTATATTTACTTTTTAAGAGAGTGAAATGAGTCAAAAGTGTATTTTTATTAGGGAAGAGATAACCCAAATAGCAGAGAGGGATGTTTCTAGGTTTCACATTGACAGGATAGAGATGCTACTACATTATGCAACACTTTTTCTCTGCTATGTATATTAGCCTTTCCAGTTCAAGAAACCTGTGTTCTGGATAAAAAGGAAGCTGATAAGATGATTGCTGTGTAATATTTTAGGTGTTCCTGTTCTATTTTTTGAAGTATTTATTCTCTTTTAAAATTTGTTTGTTTATATATTTACAAACACTCCTGCCTCCCCCTTCCCCAAGGCCTCTTTCCTCCAGTACCTTTAATCTGCTTTCTCTCTCTGCCAATTTGCTCTTTCTAGTCATCTCTTATAAGTGATACCATACAATCTTTGTCCTTAGGTGTCTTGCTTATTTCACTGAGCATAACATTTTCAAGATTCTTCCTTGTTGCAAAAATGTCTCATAAATTCATTTTTTCTTATATTTGAATAATATGCCATTGTGTGTATGGACCATATTTTGTTTATCCATTCACTTGTTGGTAGACACTTTGGTTGCTTCCATCTTTGGGTAATTGTGAATAATGCTGCTATAAACATTTGTGTGCAAGTGTCTGCTTGCAACCCAGTTTTTGCTTTCTTTGGGTATATACCTCGAAATTAGATTGCTGGGTCAAATGGAAATTCTATATTTAACTTTCAGAGGAAACACCATAATGCTTTTCACAGTGACTGTACCATTTCACATTCCTACCAACAAGGCACTGGAGTTCTAATTTCTCTGCATCCTCTCCAACATTGACTTTCTATTTAAAAAATAATAGCTATCCTTTTGGGTCTGAGGCGATATCTCATTGTGGTTTAAATTTGAATTTTTCCTAATAGCTTGTGATGTTGAACGTATTTCATGTGTTTATTAGCTATCTGTATATCTTCTTTGAGAAATGTCTATTCAAGTCCTTTGCCCACTTTAAAAATATTTTTAATGGGAACATATGTAATTAATGTTTCATATGTTATAAATTAGTATGACATATGAACAAATTATAACATATTATAAAACTAAATTATAAATTCGTTTTATAATTTGCCTCAGCCTTGATAGATTTTTTAGTAAAGTTTTATTGAAGTATATCCTACATGCACATACATAGACAATAAGTGTATAGTCAAAGTTGACGCATATCATCATATAGGCCTCCCAACATCACCCCACCACCACCACCACCTTGCATTGTTGTGAAACATTTGTTACAAACTATCAAAGAGCATCACAAAAATATTACTGCTAACTATAGGCCATATCTTTTGGTGTATTTTCCCCAACCCACCCGATATTAACACCCTGTATTAGTTTTATATATTTGTTATAGTTAATGAGAAATATATAGCTTTGTTCTGTTAACCACAGTCCTCCTTCCACCGCTGGATTCCCTGTGTTATACAGTCTCATGGTTTGTGCAATCTAGCATGTACTCTCAGTGGCTTCATTTTCATCACAGAGTTGTGCTGTCACCACCTCAGTCAATTTTAGAATGTTTTCCTAACTCCAAAAGGAAAATTCCCATACCCACGTATACCCCTATATTGTTGTCCTGTAAAATTGATATCTTTTGTGCCATTGCTGCAAAACTATTACAATATTACTGTTATCTATTGTTCATAAGTTACATTAGTAGTAATTTTCCCATGTATCACCATATTCTTAACACTTTGTTAAAGAACATTCTTATATTTATGCTATTAACCACAATCTTCATCCACCACTGAAATCAGATTACCCCTTTCAGCCACAATCATATTTATAGATCAGCAGTGTTAGTTATACTCACTATAAGGTGTTACCACCAACTCTATTCATTTCCACACTTTTACAATAAACCTTATTAAAAATTCTACATACATTAAGCATCAGCTCCCATTCTTACTCCACATTCTATCTCCTAGTAACCTATACTAAAGAGTTTACCTCCGTGAGTTTATTCATTGTATTTAGTTCATATTAGTGAGACCATAAATTATTTGTCCTTTTGTGTCTGGCTTATTTCACTCAACATAGTGTCTTCAAGTTTCATCCATGTTGTCATAGGCATCTCAATTTCATTTCTTCTTACAGCAGAATAGTATTCCATTGTATATATATACCACACTTTGTTCATTCATCAGTTGATGGACACTTGGGCTTCCATAGTTTATCAATTGTGAATAATGTTGCTATGAATATTATTGTGCAAGTGTCAGTTCATGTCCTTGCTTTCAGCTCTTCTAAATATATTCCTAGTAATAGGATTGATGGATCATATGGTAAAGTTTTATTCAGCTTCTTGAAGTACTGCCATACTGTCTTCACAGAGTCTGCACCATTCTATATTCCCACCAACCGTGAAGGAGTGTTCCTATTTCTCCACATCCTCTCCAGCACTTATAGTTGTCTGGGTTGTTTTGTTTCGGTTAATAATGGCCATTCTATAAGGTGTGAAATGATATCTCATGGTAGTTTTGATCTGTATTTCCCTACTAGCTAGTGATGTTGAACATTTTTTTATTTGCTCTTTTGGCCATTTGTATTTCCTCTTTGGAGAAATGTCTATTCCAGTGTTTTTTTAAAAACAGTTTTATTGAGCTATAGTCCCATGCCATACAATCTATTCAAAGTTTACAATCAATGGCTTTTAGTATAATCACTTGCATTTATTACCACAAGATTGTAGAACAATTTCATTACTCTGAAAAGAAAAACTCTACACCCCTTAGCAGTCACCTCTCAATCCCACTACCCTTCCACAGCCCTACATAACCACTAATCTAATTCCAGCTTTATAAATTGACTTATATTTACATTTTATATAAATGGAATCATACAATATGTGGTATTTTGTGTCTGGTTCCTTTGACTTAGCATAATATTTGTTTTTTGCCTATATTAACATCTTGTAACATTAACATGCATTTGTTCAGTTTCAAAGAAAAACAGTCTTATATATATCATATTACCCATATACATATTTCACATGAGGTTTTACTATGCTATACAGTTTCATGTTACATGTTTTAGCTTTCCTTCTAACAATATACACGACCCTAGATTTTCCCTTTCAATCTATGTCATATCCATGTAATAACACTGCTAGTTAGAAACACTATGTTATGATTTTACCTTTTCTATTCATTTCCAAATATTAACAAACAACCTTTTTACCAATTCTGCACAGATTAACCCTCAGCTATCTATTTTCTACCCTCATTCTATTTTGTGTTTGACTTATATTCTAGTTATTAATTTCATGAGTTTACACAATGTATTTATTTCATAATAGCACAGTCATGACTTCATTTCTTCTTATAGCTCCATAATATTCCATCACTTGTATATTCCGCAGTTTGTTTATCCATTCACTGGTTGCTGGAGAGTTTCCATCTTTTAGCAATCATGGATAACACTGCTATGAGCATCGGTGTGCAGATTTCTGTTCGTGTCACTGCTCTCAGTAGTGGTTTTGCTGGGTCACATGGCAAATCTATATTCAACTTCCTTAGGAATTGCCAAACAGTCCTCCACAGTGGCTGTACCATTCTTCATTCTCACCAACAGTGAATAAGCATTTCTGTCTCTCCATATCCTTTCCAACACTTGTAGTTTCTGTCTTTTTAATAGTGGCCATACTGATAGATGTGAAATGATATCCCATTGTAGTTTTGATTTGCATTTCCCTAGCAGCTAGAGATGTTGAACATTTTTCCTGTGTTTTTTTTTTGCCATTTGTATTTCTTCTTTGGACAGATGTCCATTCAAATCTTTTGCCCATCTTTTAAACTGGGTTTCTTGTCTTTATATCATTGAGTTGTATGATCTCGTTATATAACATGGAAATCAAACCCTTGTCATATTGTGGTTTCCAAATATTTTCTCCCATTGAGTAGGTTTCCTTTTTAATCTCTTGACAAAGTCTTTTGAAGAACAAAAATGTTTAATTTTGAGGATGTCCCATTTATCCTTTTTTTTCTTTCATTGCTTGTACTTTGGGTATAAGGGTTAAGAAACTACTACCTACCACAAGAACTTGAAGATGTTACTCTACATTTTCTTATAGGAGTTCTATGGTTATAGCTTTTGTTTTTAGGTCCTTGATCCATTTTGAGTTAATTTTTGTATAAGATGTGTGATAAGGGTCCTCTTTCTTTCTTTGGGATATGGACATCCAGTTCTCCCAGCACCTTTTATTGAATAGACTGTAATGGCCCAGCTGCCTTGTAAAAAATGTGTGAGGGTCATTTGTGAGTTTTTTATTTGGTTCCATAGTCATTCTCTCTGTCTTTATGTCAGTGCCAGTAACATGCTGTTTTTTGGTTTTGTTTTGTTTTGTTTGTTTGTTTTTACCACTGTAGCTAATTTATATGCTTTAAAGTAAGGAAGTGAGAGTGCTCCAACTTTGTTCTTCTTTTTAAAGACATTTTTGGCTATTTGGGGCCCCTTACCTTTACAAATACTTGATGGTAGGCTTTTCTATTTCTGCAAAAAAGGCTTTTGTGACTTTTATTTGGATTGCATTGAATCTGTAAATCAGTTTGGTAGAATTGATTTCTTAATGATATTTAGTCTTACAATCCATGAACATGGAATGTCTTACCATTTATATAGGTCTTCTTTAGTTCCTTTTAGCAATGTTTTTTAGTTTTCTGAATATAGGTCCTTTATGTCTTCAGTTATGTTTATTCCTAAATATTTTATTCTTTTATTTGCTATTATAAGTGAAGATTTTTTTCCTTCCTCATTAGACTGCTCATCAGTAGTGTATAGAAATCTTACTGACTTTTGTGTATTAATCTTGTATCCCACCACTTTGCTGAACTCGTCTATTAATTCTAGTAGCTTTGTTTAGGACTTTCCAGGATTTTCTAGATATAGGATCATATCATCATCAAATAGCAAAAGTTTTACTTCTTCCTTTCCTATTTGGGTGTCATTTATAGGTTTTCTTGCCTAACTGCTCTAGCTAGAACTTCTGGCACTATATTGAATAACCTGGTGACAGTGGGCATCCTTGTCTTGTTCCCAATCTCAGCAGGAAGGCTTTCAGTCTTTAACCATTGGTACAATGCTAGCTGTAGTTTTTTCACAGATATACTTCACCATGTTGAGAAAGCTTCCTTTTAGTCCTATATTTTGGAGTGGATTTTTTTTTTTTAATCAAGAAAGGATGTTGTATTTTGTCAAATGCCTTTTCTGTGTCAATTGAGAGGATCATGTGATTTTTCTTCTTCAATCTATTAATGTGGTTTATTATACTAATTGATTTTCTTGTGTTGAACCACCCTTGCATACCTGGGATAACACCTACTTCATCGTGGTGTATAATTCTTTTAATGTTCTTTTGGATTTGGTTTGCAAGTATTTTTTTTAAAGCATATTTGCACCTATATTCATTAGAGAAATTAGTCTGTAATTTTCTTTTTTCATAATATCTTTATCTGGTTTTGGTATTAGGGTGATGTTGGCTTCATAGAATGACTTTGGTAGCATTCCTCTTCAAATTTTTGGAAAAGCTTTAGCAAGATTGGTATTTCACCATCTTTAAATGATTGGTAGAATTCATCTGTGAAGGCTTGGCTTTTCATTTTTGGGAGGTTTTTGATGACTATTTCAATCTCTTTATTCATGATTGCTTTGTTGAGGTATTCTATTTCTTTCAGGGTCAGTGTAGGTTGTTTGTGTGTTTCTTGGAATTTGTCCATTTCATCTAACCTATCTAGTCTGCTGGTGTACAGTAGTTCATAGTATCTTCTTATGATATCTCATAATTCTGCAGTATTGGTGGTAATTTCCCCCCTCTCATTTCTGATTTTATTTATTTGCATATTCTATCAGCCCACCACACCGCTCAGGCCAGCGTGCCCTCACCTGGAGGCCTCGGGACGCGAACCCGGGCCTCCCATATGGTAAACGGGGGCTCTATCCACTGAGCCACACCCACTTCCCTCTAATGTATTTTTAATATCATCCATCATGTCTTTCATTCCCAAAAGGTCTGTTACTTTTCTTTGCAGACTTTCAAATTGTTCTTTATGCTCACCCAACGTCGTCATAATATCCTTTATCTCTTTAGTCATATTTTCTTTCAATTCTTTAAATTGATTTAGGAGAGTGGTGTGATTATCATTGATTAATTGTCTTAAATCCTGTATCTCTTCAGGATATTTGGTTTGTTCCTTTGGCTGGGCCATTTCTTCCTTTCTCCTAGTATGACTTGTAAATTTTTGCTGATGTCTAAGCATCTGATATGTTGGTGAATTTACTCTGATGGCCAATTTCTCTCTCTTGCCTATTATTATTTTTTCACAGCTCTTCTTTGATATTTGGTTCAACTTATCCTAGGTCTTTAAAATTGCCCAGCTTAAGTTATCAAAATCATGCCAGGGACTCATTAATGGGTCACAGCTTTTCTCCCAAAAGTTAGGATACAGAGATATACAATCACAGTTTTTGTCCATTCAATTTCCAGACTTTCCAGCAGATGGTGCTTGCTGGCGCACCTTTCCATGGGGGTGTATCTCTTGGTTTTCCTTTGTTTTGGTCTGGCCAGAGCCAAGATTCACAGTGGACTCTGCTGGCCAAATTCACTTAAGAAAAGCCCCCCAATTCCCCCTCCCTTTTCCCTTGTAACAGCTGACAGGGAGGAAGACATCTGCTGCTCTCTCAGTCAGCTGCAAAGAGCTAGGGATTTTACCCCCATTTAATATGTCTGATGTGAAGGAGGTGAGCCCTTCCCAGCAGTCCAGAGGTTAGTAACTCACAGTTTGTGGTTTTGGTTTCTTCATGTCTCTGTCCCTCACCCTCCTGGGATTTGTGAAGCACTGTCCTGGTCTACTGACCCCCAAAGAAGGTCTCTCAGGCAGCTTTTGGCTCTTTCTCCATTGTTTTTGTGAGACAGCTGAGCCTTGCCTTCCTAATCTGATGCCATCATCCCACAATCCTCCTCTTTTCACTTTCTTTATATTGTCTTTCGATGTGCAAAAGTTTTCAATTTGGATGGAATCAAATTTATCATTTCCTTTGTTACCTGAACTTTTCATTTGATATCTAAGATTCTCTTGACAATCCAGGTCATGAAGTTTTGCCTCAATGATATCTTCTAAGATTTTCATAGTTTTAACTCTTATGTTTAGGTCCTTGATCTATTCTGAGTTCATTTTTGGCAATGGTGTGAGGTAGGGCTCTTACTTCATTCTTCTACTTATGGATAGCCAGTTTCTCCAGCACCATTTGTTGAGGAGACCCGTCTTTCTCCACTGCTTGTAATTAGCACCCTTGTCCACAGAAGTGTCAGTCTATTTCTAAATTTTCATATTTGTTCCACTGACCTACGTGTCTGTCTTTGTGCTGGTACTACACTGTTTTCATTATTGTTGCTTGTTGCTTTGTAATACAATTTGAAATTAGGAAGTAAGAGTCCTCTAGCCCTTTTCTTCCTTTTAAAGATTGTCTTGGCTACTCAGTGCCCTTTGCAATTCCATGTAAACTTGAGGATTGGTTTTTCCGTTTGTGCAAAAAAAAAAAAAAGGCTGGTGGAGTTTTAACAGGAATTTCATTGAATTTTTATATTGCTTTGGGTAATATTGACATATGAACATATTAACTGTTCCCATGAACATGGGTGAGAATTGTCTTACCATTTATTTAGGTCTTCTTTAATTTCTTTCATCAGTGTTTTGTAGATTTTAGTATATGAGTCTTTTATGTCCTTAGTGAATTTATTCCTACATATTTTTTCTTTTATATGCTATTGTAAATGGAATTGTTTTCTTAATTTCCTTTCTGGATTATTCATTGCTAGTGTAAAGGAACACAATTGTTTTGTGTGTGTCTGTGTGTGAATCTTGTACCCTGCCATTTTTCTGAATTCATTTATTAGCTCTAATAGTTTTCTTGTGGAGATCTTTGGGTATTATATATATAAGATCATGTTGTCTTCAAAATATATTATGTAATATTTTTAAATTATATAGTCTTTATATTTAAAAAATAATTTAACTGAACTGGTTGAACAAATTGAAAGGCCTTAGTATGATAAGTTTATAATAGTACCTATAGAGGACTTTGGGCATGTTAAGCATTTGGATAAAGTAGATGTGCTAACCAGATAGAAATAATATATCTGTAACATTTTTAAAAGCATTAAAGAGGCAAGCATTGTAAGACCTTGAGATCTTATTTTTGAGATGTGGATGAAGGAAGCTGAGATGATGGGTCAAAGTGCCCTGAAGGCTCTCATTGTAGTTTGAAGATATCCTGATTGAGGCATTGTTTGTCATCCTTCTCTTCTATTTCAAAGAAGGTTTAATCCTACTGTTTTGGAATAAGAATCATCAGTTCAGTCTTTCCTGGCAGTTTGGAGTGTGGACTTTTCTAATATTGTCCAGAGCTGAGCAAATTGCAAAGGGCACTGAATAGCCAAGACAATCTTTAAAAGGAAGAAAAGGGCTAGAGGACTAGCCCTTTTCTAGTAGTCAAAGAAGCCAATTAAGACAATCAAGCTGAAATGAAAATCACCATCAAGACTTTAATCATTTATAGAAACTGCTTAACCTGGCGGAAAAGTTTTTCCTCCTCGGAACAGCATCACCAGGCAGGGGCCTGAGAGATCACCACAGATGTGCAGGTATGGCTCACTGCCGAGGGAGCCCAGAACAAAAGGTGCCTACAGTTTTAGAGACGGGGCTGGAGGAAGAGGGGACTCGGGGTGTAAAGTACTGAGTCCAAGTGGAGAGAAAGTGCCTTCAAAGTCTCCTCCCTCTGATAAGGTGGTCTTAGCAGAGGTACACCTCAGTTAGGAATGTAGATATGAACAAAGCCGGACTGGCCTGGAGTCCTGCATGGTGACTCAGCTCACCATGCAGTGGGTGAGCTAAGTCTTTAAATATAAAGACTATATATGCACACTGTCCAGACTATATATAGGTCCAGAGACACAGTGGACCCCAGCTGGGCACCAAGTCTGTAGGGAGGGTGGTTTTCCCCATGAGGCCTCCCAGGCATTTGTAATTGTCTATGTGTGGTTAGGCCTGAAAAAGATCACTCCTAGGGTTCAGCCAAGAGCCGACTCTTCACCTGTGCTAGAGTTCTTCAGGCTGGGATTCATATTAAAATCCACCCATCCCTGTGATTCGTGACTCATTATGCTAGATAGTAGAGAGCTTTACATTTTAGGCAGCGCTCTATATACTAGCAAATTACAGGTATTTATTGATTTCAAGTGAATTATAAAATATGGAACAGACACAATGCATTCAGGAAATGAAGCCCAAAAGAGTGTGGATAATGTGAATAAAGCACTGGCAGTAATTAAATCTGTATAAAGCAGTGGCCTAAATGAGCACACAGAGTAGTTTCTGAAGAAACATTCACCTATCGTTTGACAATCTGAATTTGTGTGTGATGAATTAGCCCATTTCTTGTAAAAAAAACAAACAACAAATGAGGGCATGACAGTCTCCAGTACTTTTGGCTTGGTAGAGTCTGTGAGACTCAGTGGAGGGTGAGAAGGAAGGAGGCAGCCAGGATCCCAATTTTATGTTCATTCTTCCTTTGTTCCTCCCAAAAAAGAGAAGGACAACGATCTGATCATAGCTATCAAATTTCAGGTCAATTATTACAATTTACCGTGGACAAAACACTGTGCTGTTGAGGTTACATTCAGGAGTGCCCTGCTTTCAAGTCCGCTTCCCTCTTCCAGCAGATGTCAGCAGTTCTGTTTCCCTCTTCCCTCACCCCTGTAGAACTTGATCCATTAGAGAACAGTTGACTATATGGTTTTCTCTCTTCTTCCATATGGCAGCCTAGCCAAGGACTACATCCTAGGCCAGTTCACCTCTAGGCGTTAGGGGCAGATGTGCTGTCTCTTTACTATTTGACTATTTATCTTCCTGTTGCTGATATGTGTAATTGCCATAAATAGAGGGTAGGACTCCTTATGTACCTCAGATGTTGATATAATGGTATACAGTTTTGGTTTTGAGTTCAGAAAGCAGTTGGTGGGTATGAAGGCTCCTGGAAGTCTCTCTCCCATGCAAACTTGTGATCCAAGAATCAGCTACTCTGTCTCTTACTGTATGGACCTGCTTGGGATTTCAGGATCTGGCAGAGAATAATATTGATATTTATGAGGACTCTAGATAGTTTTGGTGGAGAAATCGCAGGCAACGTGCAAAATATTAGTTTCCTTGGGGATAATGAGGAAAAAATATCCAAACATCATTGATTAGACCCACGGAGAACTACATGAAGAATTACTAATTTCTATAGGTTGCTGGTTCTAGCGCAATCATAGCAGATTCTTGGGTGCCAGGAGGAAATGCTGTTAGCAGCGGCTACTTCTCTGGAACTGCCTCTGGATCCAGGGGTCCAATGGGCTCCGTAGCCGAGCCCAAGTCATAAAAATGCCTCATATCTCATCTATGATAACATGAGATTAGCGGCATCTGCCTGATGTTCTTCAGTATATAAGGCCTTGAAGTAACTGTTCCCCAGGGGTTAGGATGAAGCTGAAGGCTATGGCTCAGTAGGAATAGAGATAGTTCTTACGGTAAGATCTGCAGAGCACCAGAGACCTTGAAGTCAAGCGCTTTTCATCTAATAAAATATTGCTTGAGTCTCTCACTCTTAATGTGTTGTGAGGGAATAATGTTTTCCAGAACCTGCCTGACCTGTGATATTGTAATAGACTGGATGCAGAAGCAGCTGTGAGAATCTGGTTACCTTTAAAGAGGTTTACAAATATGTAAAGTAATGACACATTACTTATTTTTAGAAAAGGTGGTTCCTTTTTCATAAAAAATGTACGTTAACATAAACTGGGTTATTGTTTTAAATTAATTAAAAAGCTAATACTTCAAAAATATGTTTTTATTTCCAATAGTAATAAATATAATCCATATAAGCAAAAGTTTAGTAGAGTTCTCAATAATTTTTAAGATTGTAAAGGGTTCCTCATTTCAAAACATTTGAGAACTGCTAGAACTCAGGATGAGGTCTGACCACAGTTTCCTATATTAGTTGTTTGGTGTTTTGTTTGTTTGTTGCATTGTCTATGTTACTACTTCAGTATATGAAGCCAATTTGAAATCTACTGGCAGAAAAGACAATAGCAAAAATAAAAGTAAATGGTATTGAATTTATTTTCATCATTAACAAAGCCATCTTTGACTGTGCTGCAATGGGAGTAAAGTGATCATTGAATGTATGCAATGGATTTTTGACCAGAGAAAGGGTGGTCCCTTTATTAAAAAGATGTTTTAGAAACTGCCCTTATATAAGTTGTAGAAGACATGGGACTGAGAAAAATAATTGATAAAACCCATGTAACTTTTTAAACATTTTTTAAATTTTTAATTTTTTTTTAGTAGATACTTAGATTACATAAATGTTACACAAAAAATATAGGGATTCCCATTTGCCCCACCTCCCACACCTCCTACAACCACCCACATAAACGTCCTTCATTAGTGTGGCACATTAAGTGCAATTGATAAACTCATCCTGGGGCTTTGCCATTAAGCATGGACCATAGTTCACATTGTAGTCTACACTCTCTCCCCCACAGTTCTGTATATTATATGATGATATAAAATGGCCTATATCTGTCATTGCAATGTCACCCAGGGCAATTCCCAAGTCCCAAAAAAGCCCGTGTATTACAACTGCTTTTCCCTCTCCCTGCCCCCAGAGCCTCCAGTGGCCACTGGCTCCACATCAATGTTGTAATTTCTTCCATTGGTAGAATCACAATATGTCTATAGTAGAATAAGTCCACTCTAGTCCATAGCTCTTCCCCCCATCCTGAGGAGTCTGGGATGGTGATGTCCACTCCATCTCCAGTTGAGAGGGGGCTTATATCTCATGGGTAAGATGGATGGGATTATTCTGCCTGCAACTGCTGACTCTCTCCATACCCTGGGATGGCCGTTGTCCATCATCATCTCCCCGCCAGTTGTCCTGGGTGAGTCCAATGGGCTGTAGAGTAGGAGTTGCTGCTCCACTGAGGTTCTGGGCCCAGCTGGCACATGGACAGCCCAAAGACTCCAGTCTCTGAACATATACCTACAAACTCCAGCACCAAGTATAGGCTTGACTAGAAGGGACAGATGAGCCATGTGCAGGGAAGACATAGTTGAGTCCAACTCTGTCACTCTCAGGAGCACAAACTCCAAAGTAGGGCTCACTGGTAAGGCACCAAACTCTGGAGCTATCTGCCCAGACTTAGGACCTGGGTGTCTCCAGAGCCCTCAGGAGCCGCACTATTTGGGGTAGTATCCACTTTGGAATTCTATGAGATCCTACTGAGGTGTGCGTAAGTGTTACCTCTGGGATGACCTCCTAACTCATTTTGAAGTCTCTTAGCCATATAAATTCATTTGTCTTTACCTTTCCCCCCTTTTATTCAAGATCTTTTTCCAGTTGCATTGCCAGTTGGCACTTGGTAGCAATCCCTTGGTGCCAGGGAGGCTCATCCTCGGGAGTCATGCCCCATGCCGGGAGGAAAGTAATGCATTCATATGCTGAGTTTGGCTTAGAGAGAGACCACATTTGAGCAACAAGGAGGCTTAAAGGAGGCAACTCTTAGGCTAAGTTTCAATTTCAAGAGCAAAGACTCATAAGCCTAGTCATCAATATCAAGGGCCCATCAGTGGATCATCTTCCTTAGCCAGTCACTGCACTTGCACTTGGGGGACTGTTGCTGCTCCCTAAGAGAATGTGGCAGAGCTCTCCAGGATGGGAATTCAGTATTCTCTCGTTTATTGAGTGATTCTCCACCCACTGTGACAATGCCCCATGAACATCTGAACATTTTTATATACCTTATATTTAGGCTCAGGTGAACTTCCTCCCATGCATCCCCCATCTCTGACACCTCACACCAATGATCCTCCCCCACCCCAGTTGAAACCCTTCTGTGATCCAAAGCTTCTTCAAAGATGAAGCCATTACAATAGCTGAATACAATTAATAGGAAAATGAAAATAAGTTTAAATGTAAGAGATAAAATACATAAAAATTTAGGAAAAAACTAAAAATAAAATAAAATTAAAAGATTGGGATATTAAAAAAAATGAAAAATAAAAAAAAATTTGTTTGGCCTTTTACCTTTCATCACTCCCATATAACTTTCAAGGTCTTTTCATATATTGTTTCTGAAGGATCTAAAATATGACTCCAGTAAGATAAACCATATTTTGTCTAAATGAACATTAATCAGACCATTGTCAATATAGAATTCAAGACTATACTCATATTTACTGAGGCAGAAATTAAGAATGAGCTTCAAATACATTTACAAGAATTACAATGTATTATTTTTTATTTTTAAAATAGACACAATTAAAATGGCTATTTCATGAACTGATTTTTCTGAGAGAGTTAAATATTAACTAATTTTGCTGGAGGAATAGTCTATGAGCATGGGTAAAATAAATACTGTGTTTAGTCAGTATCATGCTAATTTGAATGATATGGCCATTTACAATTTTTCCTATCCCTGCATGGCTAAAGAATTACATTTCTGGGAATAATATTTACATTTTATTTGCATGAAATGCAATCTAAAACTGTTTCTTGTAGCATTTTTGAAACATCATTTTACATCTTGTTTTTGAACATATACTGTCCTAATTAACTTAAATCTCTTTTCTTTTGCCAATCTTATAACAGAAGCACTTCATCTCTTGAAGTCTCATCCCTCCTCAGTACTAAATTGATTATGCTCTTAATAACAATTTAATATGTGATTGTTATAAACAAGAAACATGCCTCTGCTGAGGGACTCTTGCATGGCTTGCCTGTATAGTTTCTTGGATGTATTGATGTACCTCACTGTCCACATCATATGGAGTGTTGAAGTATCAGAAGGAAAGTTCACTGTAATTTTCAAGACGTAGGCAATAGATCCATATCACATATGCATACATGTATTTTGTAGCTAATATGTTTAGAGTAAATGAAAAACTTTTATAAAGTTCTGTTTTTGCTCTGTTGAAACTTATGTAGTGATACTTTTGAATTAAATAGGATGAGTTGACTATTAATTGGGAAAATATGCCCCAGACAAGTGTATCCATGTTTATTTGCAAACACTATTTTTACATCGAAAAGAAACAAAACAGTAGTTTTGATACCTTGCATAAATACATTTCATAATTTAGAAAATATATAAGGCATTTTAGAAAGACAACTTTTATTTTGGCATTTTGAAATAAAATACCAGATTGTCAAACCCAGCTCATAAGAACCAGAGCTCTTACTTACTATTGTACTTTACTGGGAGATTAAAATATACTAGCAATCCGAGGGGCATGTGTGGTACAGGGGGAGGTCCAAAACGGCTACCCAGCTACATCCATGGTTCAATTTTTGGCCCACATTGAACCTATAAGACTTCCAAGTGATTTCACATCTGAAATCTCCAAGTACCATATGCAATCATATCATTTACATGGAGGATGTTTCAGTTTACTAAAAGCTCCTGGGAGCATTATACCAGAAATGGGCTGGCTTTTATAATAGGAATTTATTAAGTTAAAAGCTTACAGTTCTGAGACAGTTGAAGTGTCCAAATCAAGGCATCATCAATAGATGCTGTCTCACCAAGTTGCAGCTGTGGGCAATCAGGCACATGGTGGCATCATCAAAAGATGCTTTGTCTCTGAGCTCAGCTGTGGGCAATCAGGCCCAGGGCAGGGCATGACAGCTCTGCTAATCTCTTCCCTCTCCTCCAGGCCTCGTGGCTGGTTCTGCTTCAGGCTGCTCAGTCTCTGGCTTTTCTCTCTCCAGGGTTTCTTTCTGAGCTCCTGGGTTCCTTCTCTCTGTCACTGTGGCTTTTTTCCTGTGTATGTGACTTTTTAGTCTTCTGTTTATAAAGGACTGCAGTAAAGGGATTAAGACCCACCCTGAGTCCCTCAAGCCAATCAAAAGGTCTCTTAACTGAAACTAAAAAAAAGGTTCCATCTACAATGGGTTTATAGGCACAGAAATGGGTTTGCTTTAAGAACAGCTTCTGGTGTTCACAAAAGACGCAAGCCAGCACAGAGGGAAATATTTTTTTATGAAGCATCTCCATGTTATATGCACATGGTTACATAGCTCACCTGATATTTTTCAGGGATCCATTTCCCATAAATTCATAGATTCTGAATTTCTGTCCTTTACCACAAGCAGCCAGGACAGACCAGGTAAATTATACATCATGCTAAAGGTATTCCATAGGTAAGCACTCTCCTGCCAGCAAATTGCCAGATAGTCTGTCAATAATATGGTTACAAAGGGATTAGGCTGGTCACCGTCCTTCTCTCTTATTCAGAATTGTTAGTTACCTTGATAAAATGAGAGGGTTATTGTAAGCCGTGCTAACCATTATCTTCTCATAACTATTCATTCCTAAATTGTTTAGATTATTTTCCTTTTTCTCTCAAACTTTATTTCACTTTAATTTTGATTAATTTTTAATTACTGAAAATAGTGTTAATATTACTATTAAAAATATTATCCAGATGTTTCTAAGTTTCTCAGACATGGTACAGGCGTGTCTTGAGTAATAAACATTTGCCTTAGAACATTCCCTTATTATGTGATTGTGGCCCAGATTTTGGAAGTTTAGACTTGGAAGGGTGAGGAGATGAAAGTCTAAAGCAGGGGTTCTTAATAGGGACCCATGAGCTTGAATTGAAATTCAAATAAAACATTATTCTTGTGGGGACGTGTTGGTGCGGCTGTGATATATTTATTAAATAATACACAGTATAGTGTGGACTTAGTAAGGGGTCCATGGTTTTTACCCGACTGGCAAAGGAGTCCATGGAACAAAAAAGGTTAACAACCCCTGGTCTAAAGACTTTCGGCAGTTTTCCAATTTTTATATTTTCTTAGTAGAAATGCTTATTTCACATAAAAATGACATGCCAATATTCTGTCCACTCTGCTATTATAATTCAGCAAATCTTATTTGCAAAGGTAATTATTTTGACCTAAATCTGCATTATTTACTTGATTCCATTGAATTGTAACATTGCTAGATTCTATATTTTTGTGGAGAATTAAGTATTATCTCATAAGAAGAGTAAACTCATTGGCACAGAAAATTAAACCGAAATCTAGATCAAAAGTAGAACATAAGATCATCATGAGTAAAAAGTAATTGTATAAAATAACTTTTTCATAAAGCTGCTTGACTTAAATGTAGCTTTGGACAGCTAAAAATATAATCAGAATTAATTTCTATTTTTAATATGATTTATTATAAAGTAGTGACTGCTATTTCATAGAATATTATTTTTCTTTGTAGATATAAAGATTGTACAGAGGTATCTAAATTTTAAGTTACCTTTAGTGACATAACTGATGGCAAAATTTATCAATAAAATCCTCAGGAATATTTGCAATCTACTTTTTCACTAGGAGAATGGGTTCTGTCTTTTAGAAAATAAATCACAGAAGACTCTTATGCAGGAGTCAATTAATACTATAAGATTCATAATTTGAAATATTTATAAATAGATTCAGATGTTAACAAAATGATGTGAACATGCCATTGATAAGAATAAATAAAAGATAAAAGAGATAAAACTTTGTAATTGCAATTTAATTTTTATGTCATCTGTTTTGCCATTCCTCTCAAAAGTGGCTGCCAGCTCTACCAGAGAGAGAAAATGAATTTTATGTCTGAAAGAGTGCTTAAAAAGATTTTGAGCAAAGCATTTTGTGAAGACATAAGGAGTAATTGTCAATATAGATATCTAAGTTATGTTGATACAATATGCTACTCACAGATGCTGATCATTTATTACTGTTTATTGAGGAATTTAAAATTTTAGGGTGAAAATAGAGATTGAATGTTTCATTCATTCAGCATGTAGCTATTTTGGATTGATATAATTTTTTGTTTCTAGCTTATCCACATCAAGATTAAAACACGCTCATTTTTACTCATTTTCCCTTTCTCAAAACCATTCTTTCTTTTTTTATTATTTTTATTTTTTGCAGGCAGGAAGTTTATTGGGAAGCTCTCCCAGTGGAGGGAGTCTAAAGAGAGACTTCAGCCTGCCATTCTTTCTTAATTCTTACAATAATTTAAACTAATGGGGATTTAGAGATGAGATGAGAGTTCATTGAAGACGACCATTATTTGCAATAGATCTTTTCTCATGTTAAAGTATGATGATAATATTTTACATAAAAGTTCTAGTCCACCTTTCTAATTTGCCTTTTCAAATAGAGGCAATACAGAGATGTTCAGGTTGGGTTATCTAGTTGTGTCTACAAGACCTTTGGTTTTATCCATTGTGACCATCATTGCTTCATGGTTCCAAAAAGCATGGAAAGTCTCCCCTGGGAAGACTGACCTCAGTTTTTGGTTATCCATTCTTTATGTCCCCTGATTATCTGCATTAAGCAATAGCCTGGTTGGCTACCCGTCTGTATGGTCCTTAGGAACCTCATGGTCTATGAGACACTACCTTATATACCCGTAATGTACTGACTGTTCCCAAACGGCTGTCATTCTAAATCTGCAGCCCATAAAAGGTAATTGTACCCACCTTACCTCCGGCAGTTGTGCTGCCATCTGGCCTCTGCTTTTCTGGGATTCTAGCAATCCTGTTGATATTAGACCATTTTTGTACCATCATTTCTTACTCATTTCTTACCATCAGCCCTACCCTACAGAAAATGACAATCCACTGAGTTTATCAACAATGCTAATTGCCTCTCATGAGCATAGACAAACTCAAAAGGTGGAGAGGAATCAGGATATTTAAAATTCTCAAGTATTATCTATCCCGAGAGCCCTATTTCAATCCCCGAGTCTCCTCCTCCTGTATCAGGCCCTGACTTTGGCAAAAATGATTGATGACCACGGAAATTCTGTCTTCTCTGAAATGTGAACACTCATACCATTAAGTCCTGTGACTGGTTTCTGCTCAATCCGCTGTCCAGCAGCCGGTGGTGAGGGTCTCTTTATATGCCATCCTGGAGCTCTCTGCAAGTCACCGCTAGCCTTAGCGGGACAATGAACTACCCTGAACCGGCCATCTCGTCTTTATGATACATCATTGGCACCAGCAACAACAACCGTCCAACTCCACAGTCCTTATAATTACTAGATCACTCATACCTCTCAAATGCCAAAGCTATTGCTCAGGCCAATGTGTCGTCTTTCACCCATTCCATGTCCCAGGTCACCACAGCTGGCAGAGCCTTAGCAATTGCAAGGCTTCAGCCTTCCATGAATTACTGGTTATTTACTTCCCAGAACCACTCCTGAAACCGTTTATCTTAAATTAGAATTTTCCTCTGCAACAAGAATTTGATTGCAAGTAATTTATTGTGGAAGGCCCCCTGGAATAAACCTTGCGAGTAGGAAAATAAGGAAGAGAAAGATGACATGCAAAAATATAAGTCCAGGTGAAGTCCCAGACTCAGCCTGATCACGTTTGCTACCCTCTCAGGGTTTTTGAGTAGAATAAATTGTTTCAGAGTTTGGCCACGAAGCAAATGATGTGCATCAGCCCTCCCACTCTTGTCATTGGCTAGGGACTGCCCTTGAAAGTGGTGTGAACTCCCAGGCACTTCCAGACCTCTGCCTGGACTTTGATACTAATAGCCAATGGCAACCCTCTAAAAAAGACTGCAGGTACAATCTGCTTGCAGCAAAGCACGCGGAAACCAGCAGATGGTCTCACCCAGGAGATGAAAGGGCTCTGCAGGGATCTGGGCAGGGTACCAACTGTGCCCACTACTACATTCATTATTTCAACAGAAGCATTTCAGCATTTCCTATGTGCCTGGGAACCATGACCTGACAAAGTCCTGGTAGCCTGCAGGTCACACCACTCAGGATGAAGGTCTGAGGAACACCCCACCCATCAAAGGGGGAGTTCAGGTCAAGGGTGTGGGCATTTAGGACAGGTATGGAGGAGGAAGATGAGGTGAAGGATCACACCTGATGGACAACTGCAGTAACGGGAGCTGTAGCTCTTCCCACTACTGTCTTCTCCAAGGGCTCCTTCAACCCGAAACTGCTCTTCCCTAAGAAGCAGGAGCTGCGGCGGGGGAGAGGTGGGGCTGGCAACCAGGACCTTCTGCTGCCACCTCTGCCCAGGGTAGAGCTTCTGCAGGACTGAGCCAGGTGGGGTGAGATACCCAGTGCACCCTGGCCACCAACCAAACCGGAATAACCCTTCAGGGCATGAAGCTGGAGGAGACGGCCACTGCCCCTCAGCTGCGAGCTGAGCTGCTCAAATCACTCTTCCTCAACCCCAAGCTGGGCAGTGCTAGCAGCCCCCAATGCCTTTGCTTAATCCTGTTGAACAAATGCCGCTCCGTGCGTCGGGAACACATTGACCACTCTCTTGAGATGCTGAATTAAAATTAGAGGAATTCAGAATTAGTCTTTCCTAATTTTGAAACTTTTAATAGCTTCACTCTGGGCCAAAGGTTCTGCCGAGCTCTTTGCACCACCATCCTTCAAGTCCTGCCCCCCACGGCATTTGTGATAGTTTGTCCCAGCTCTGTGCCCACCAGCCCCTGCCAGGCTTCCTTGTGTCTCACTACTAATGGTGGGCACTTGTACCTGTCTCAGGGGAGTATTTTGGACACCAGAGCCACCTCACAATTGTGGAGAGTCACAAGTGGCTAGGGGTTTACGTCACCTCCCTGTGGAAGCCTGGGGTTGCTGATTACTGATTTGGAGTGCAAACACCCTTCTCATTTGTCTCAAAGCAGAACCAGGTCTCAGCAAAATTTCCAGTCCAGAGCCTTCAATAGCATCAGGTGGATTTGGCTTCTCTTCTTTCCCTATCCTGATCCCCAGTTTCTAACTGGAAAATTCCTTAATAAATCACTTACACTTGAAGTCTTGGCTCAGAATCTGCCTCTGGGAGAACTCAAATTAAGACAAATATTTTTATAACGTGCCGATGACTTTGCAAGATCAGATCCTGACAAAAGGTAGCAAGTCCATAAAAGAAGTGGGCTCTGACATGAAACAAGACAGACCCCACTATTAAAATTTTAGTATAGAATGTCACTCCAAGAGATCACAAAAACTAGGCAACAGAAATTCATTAGGTAATTCACCGATATGCCAAGTTTTGGGCTACACAAAGTTCATTTTGCAATAGAGCAATGAAATGGAAATTTGCCATTCTATGGAATTTAACCGGAGGCTAGAGCTGGAAGCTCCCTGCATGTAGATGTATTCCTGTCATCCTAGTTTACATATCCCTGGTAAGCAGGTGACGCCAGTGGAATCCAGGCACTAGCTCTGTATCATGAGTCTCCCCTAGAACTTTATGGGAGTAATCTCTTAGGGTTAGAGGTAGGATGTCAACTCCAGGAAGAGGGTGGCAGGGGAGTGTATGGCAATCAAAAAGGGAGAAAAAATTCCCTTTAAGATACACAAATGCTTATTTATTTTCATTGCTAATATACCAATGTAGGATATTTGTGTCCATTAATATATGACCCACATGTGTTGATGTATGTGTGCATGTGTGTATGTGTGCATGTGCCTGTGTGATTCTAATGTAGGGTTCTGCAAAAATATATACCAGATTTTATTGAAAAAATAAGTCTGTTATGAAAAGGGGGCTTGAAAGGAACGCTAAAGTCTTTTCAGAGCATAAGTAGGAGAAGGTGGTGGAGCAGAGAAAGAGCCTGATACAAATAAATTACACAGCACAGATATTTCAGCCAAGGATGTAGGTGGGAGAGGTGGGTGAAAATAGGGCGACACAAGAAATAATCAGAGATTATAGGACTTCTGTGTTCTTTTGAGTTTTTTAAAAAGCAATAAACTTGTCAAAATTTATCCTTTGTCAGCAAAAGCCTGGGGAGTAGATACAACACTTTCCACCACAACACAGCATAGGAATAATAAGCCAGTCCAGAATATTCATTATCAGTGCCAAAGAGCATATTTTTCAGATTGGGTCGTGGAGAAGAAAAGTGGCACTGCTTTCTTTTCAACAGAGTTCACGAACAGGATGTTAACTCTAAGCCTATTATCGATGAAGAATTTAAAAGTCTAAATTTTGAGCAATTTTATATGGGGGAATGTGTAAGTCTCTGCTGTTAGAACCCCCTCCCTGAGTCAAGTCTAAGAAAGAATGGTTCACGCTCCATCACTTTCCCCAGGTGCTGAGTGTCCTAGAATATAACTTAGAAAACACCCCATGATTATATTAATACGTTTAATTAACTCAATTCATCATTAATTCCCTAGTTAGTGTAAGACTCTGACATGCTTTTCCCTTTCATTATAAAGTTTCTGGTTTTGTGTGGATTTTGACCTAGTTTGCAATCACTTAGTGTTGGAGAATCATACATTTTTGCTTCCATTTACCCTTCTAACTTCCTGGTGCTCACAGCATGATCTTCTGGGGAGCCCTGTTATCCCTGGACCGCAAGGCGAGGCATTGGCTAGCTCAGCAATTAGAGCGCCTGACTTGCTTACTCAGAAACTTGAGGTTCACCCATGGATCAATCGCAAGGGGAAGAAAATATATTTCTTATCATTTGCGGTCACATTCTTTTGCATCCTTTCTCCTTGTAGTCTTTTTTATAATCCCCCCCCCCCCC